>VZRZ01005546.1:465535-495774 GCA_013398175.1 Climacteris rufus | reverse complement strand
GGATGGAGGGAGGGATGGATGCAAGGATGGATGCAGGGATGCAGGGATGGATGCAGGGATGTAGGGATGTAGGGATGCATGGATGCAGGGATGCAGGGATGCTCCGCCGGCCTCACCCGCCCCGCAGGCCCTCTCCTCCCCTCTTCTCTCCGGGCGGGCCGCCTCACACACACGGTGGGGGCAGAAGCGGCGGGGAGGGAGGACCTGCTGCCATCCCCGTTTCCACCCCAGCCCGCGGTGGTGCGGGTGCCGTGGCAGCGACAAGGCCCCAGAAAGGGCAGGCAGAAGGTTGGGAGTGTAGGGGAGGGGGATGAGCAGCAGCGGCCAAGTGCCCCGGGGGCTCATCCCTGCCCATGCACCGAGCCCAGGATGATCCATGGCAGAGGGAGGTAAGATTGTGAGAAAGGGGTACACCTGCTTTTTCAACAACACAGATTATTTGCTTCTTGCAGTGCTCATGTTTAAGCCCATACTACTTTCCAAACAGGATGCTCTTTATCCTGATTCCCTCATCCCGACCTCTTGGATGCCACCCCTGTGTATCTGGTGGGGTAACAGCTTTCAATACAGCACGGGGCATCTCTCAGGTGGGGGCTCAGGCCTCAGCACTCAGTGGTGCCCAACATATCCCCTGCCAATTCCAGCTTGTGCCCTGGACTTCCCAGGCTGGCATCAGAGCTGACTCATTAAGGTAATTTGTTTGGTGGTCATTAAGCAGCAGAAACCACCCCCATCCCCACACTGCTGGGGACTGGTTAGTGAGGACACAGCCCTCTCTGCACAATGGCTGCTGCGTGCTCATCCCTCGTCCTTCCTGCTCCTGCAGCTCCAATGTCACTGCTCCTGAGCACCATTAGGCCTGGGACAGAACTCCAGCAGCGATCCCAGTTGGGTTTACCAGCAAGACAGCCCAGTGCTGCTGTTCAGGGTATTTAAGGCATATTGGTGCCTGATGGGAAAGTATAATAAAAATCCTAACCTCCCTTAAAATGTGTTTGTGCTACCAAAAGAAAGGCTGGTGTGGCTGCTTGGTCCAGCATGAATGAAAAGCCAGAAGTATTTCTACAGAATTAAGACTTCTGTTAGTTCTGAAAAGGTCAGTGCCTTGGTTTAGTTTGCTCTTATTAGTCTTGTAACGGCTGCTTTATTTTTTAATTATGTATCTTTCTGTAATGGTGCTAAAACACAACAGAAATTCTTGAAAAGCTTCAAACCATCTGTAGCAGATGTACATTTTAAAGAAATAAAATAAGCATGTAAAGAAGCAGCAAAGCAAGGGAAGAAGGAACAGTTACTTGGAAAATACATGTCTAAGTATTAGGAAGTAAATTACAATAGCTAATTTCAATTGAGTTTTCTAAATTGTGAATAGCAACCAGATAGAGTTTGTGTGTCCTGTCAAACTCTCTCTTCTACAGAAGCAACCTCAGGAAAAATAGCGGCTCAAATGGCTGAGCAGTAACTTCTTTCAGGCTTTATAGCTCCACCCAACAGCATGCATAAATCAATGCTTTTACTGTAGTTTACTTGTATTTGTTCATACTAAAGATAAACCGCAGATATTAAAACTATGGTTAGAGCAGGTAGGAAAAGTATGTCAAAATCTAACCTCAAAAATACTGTTTCATTGAATGAAAATGCTTTGCAGGGATGTGTTAGGAAAAAAAAAATAACAGCAATAAACCTCACCCCCCTCAAAACCAACAATATAATGTTTCAAATGAAAGAGCAATTGGAGCCAAATGTGTCTGAGAAGCCAGGTCCCCTGGATTAACTGCACTTGGGATGACTGTCCCTGGGTTGCAGGTGCAGTAAGTCCTAATGTGGGGATGCTGGACCTGCAGTACACAAATGACACAACTGATGTATGCATGTGGATATTAAGAATTAGGATTTAGTGCATGCATGCAGATCAGTGGCCCAGTACTTACTCAGATCTGCCATACCTGAGTCACATGAGATTTGCTGGGTATTCAAAGACGACTGAACAACACAACGTGTGAAAGCAGTTTGTTTAGGAATTCCCTGTTAAAAAAGACTGCATTCAGTAGCTAGTGCATACTTCACAAAGAGGGTGAGGCTGTTAGACCATCATTCAGGTACCCAAGATTTTATGCAAATGACCTGAGGATGATCCAGCATTAAAGCTAAATAAAAATCAAATGTGCTGTGACAGGTGAACCATCCTGGAGTGTTTCACTTTCCCTCAAACTAGACAGGAGTGAATCAGAATACGTAGCTTGCAAAGTGATGTAGGTGAAAAAACTTGGGATTCTCTCACAGTGATATAAACTGGGATGAATCTCAGTAGACTCATCTCTGTATAAAACTTGGGTAAGAGGAAACTAAGCAGAAGATCTTAGAAGAAGAATGAAACGCTGACCTTGGGAAAATGTTGTCATTTTCAGATTTGCAAAAGTAGAATTTAACCCTGGAAAACAGCCTGTCTGTTCCTCTGCTGCTTTGGAAGGTCTGTATTTCTGTGGTCTGTCACTACACAAATTGCTCCTGTACCTTTGTACTCCTGAAGAGTCAAGAGGTGTCTCCTTGTTGCTGCTGTCAGATGTGCCTAAAGCTGAAGATACTGTAAAGAATGTCTCTGTCTTGAGGTGTGTGTACACTGATGCTCACACAAAAATGGAGTTCAGCTTTCAAAATCCATCTGATGAACAAAGGCAAACCTGTCAATATTTCGCCTTACCTTTTTATTAAACCATTGTAACAGCAACTTGCATCAAGCCTGGAGGGGCATGTTCACAGAAAGATAGACAGTTTGCACATTTTGGGATGTCAGCTGCAGTTCAGTTTTAGTCATGACATCTCGTAAATGTGCCCCTGATTTTTACATGAAGCTGAGGTAGTGTTACCCTATTAACAGCATGTGATGTTGTGTTACTGCACTAGGTTAGTGTTTGTAAAACACTGCTATCTGCTGGCCACTGGCATTTCTTCTCTGAGTGCACATGAACTTTCAGGAATGTTTCTTACTGACTCACATCAAATGTGAGCCACAATCATGTGAGGTTTGAGCACATGATCCTAACACAGCATTTTAGTCTGCTGTGAATGAGGCTGAGGATCAACCTGTTAATCAGCACTCATCATCTTTTTTCTGTTTCTTATACCTGTAACCAGGAATGAGTGCTCTGGCCTTAGAGCCAGGATGTTAAGGAATATGATCCCCTTTCTTCTGGGATTTCAGTGTAACCTTAACTAACTCAGTCTCCCTTTGCTTTAATTCCCACCTATCAAAATGGTGCAATTATTGGAATCCACCTCACAAGGCTGTCTGAAGATAAATCTCTTGCCTCTCATTATCTAATCAGAAGATACATGAAGACTTTCTAGAAGACAAGACTGATGCAAATCATTATTTCTTTGATGTGATCCTGATCAATGCAATCAGGTTGCAAGGGCTTGTATTTCTCTGAAGTGTTCTTAACTGGTACTTGACAGAGCCAGTTGTTCAGTGTCCCAGGCTGTAGGAGACCACTCAGTGTTAAATTCAGGAACAATGGAAATAACTTGGTGTGCCAACTCTGAGGCAGATCCTTACCATATAATATTTTTCCACAACTTTACAGTGTTTCTAAAGTTATACCCTAGGTCACTTCACATTCAGCAGACTTGGATCATGACTACATGTGGGCATCATGCATTATCTTTATCCTGAGCACTACCCTTTCCAATAGGCCATGTAGAGACTTTCAGACAAGACAATCTTGCTGTACCACCAGCTTAAACAGAATTTTAAAACATGTGATCACTTTGCTGACACATCATATACACTGTACATGACAGGTGGGCAGGAACACAAAAAGACAAGTAATGAAAAATACACAGCAAGCTGTGGTATCACTTCAAGGGAAAAGCACTAGGGATGCACCAATATTTTCAGTGCATCAAAGCAAAGATCACATGAGAGGGAGATGAGAAGCAGATAAGTCAGTACTGCTTTGCTTTTCTGAAAGGTCAAAATTTCAGCTTTTTAGACCTCACTACAAATTGTGCAATGGTAATTCCACTAGACAAGATGGTATGGGAAACCTTGCATGTCTTAACATTGCATAGCTGTAAATATTTCCCCAGTGGGCTTTAGATACCTGCATGTTTCTTTCTCCATTCCACAATCCTACAATGTTGGATTGGTGACTATTTTTAAGAGCAACTTTTATTCAAAAAACAGGCTAATTTTTAATTTGGGATAATTGTAGCATGGCTGGGAGTGAGCCATAAGGAAAGAAAACTTCTAACTTAATCTGCTCTAGGTTTGATTGGAAATATTCATAATGTGGCCCTGTAGGCACAGTGCTGGTCCAGGACATAGGGATGCCATTGCAAACTCTTGCCACTTTTATAAGGCGAAGTTGGTTGATTTTTTACCACCCTTTGCTTCAGTCACCCTTTCTTTTAAAGGGGCACAGAGAGTTGATCATATTTTTGTGTTCATGGGAGGAAGTACAAATCAATAATGATATCTAACAATATTATCAATTATTTTTGCTTAATAATTATTAATCTAATCTTCATTATCTGTGTCATTAAAGTTAAAGATAAATGGCTTGAGGATAACTTAAATGGTCACTTCAGTAAGATTAAGGCACTGAAGGCAAATGATCATCTCAGGGCAGTAATTAAGTGGCTTTTGCTGTATTTTTAGAACAACTATTTGTTATATTCAGTGCACTAGGAAAGGCAGATAACTGAGTGGCTTTTGGATATGCTGATTTCTTTCTTGTTGCATAATAAAGGTTGTGCAGCTATCTCATGCAGGTTTACTTTGAGATACCTGATGTGAACAGCAATGATTCAGTACCACACAAAAAACCAAACCAAACCAGTTCTATGGGAGTTTTATGTTTGTTATGATTGCAACACCACAGGAACTGATAGGATGTGAATTGGTTGTGGCTACTTTAGCGCTATGGGCTGAGTGGGCTGAGTTATTTTTCCTTCTAAATGTCTCTGAATTTATCTACCTCAAAGCAAGCTGCTTTAGAATTAGCACAAATACAGTTGTCCCTGATGAGAAACAATGAGAAAACATTCATTTGTGTTATGCTTCTAAAAGTATGCTTATTTTTAGGTTTTTTTTTTTTTTTTCCCCTAAACATGGGCATAGAGATATGAGTCTGAATAATTTTTAAGTCGTGGTCCCTAAACCATGCAAGAGCCTATGAATGGACTTACAAGTGCATGCTTTTGTATCAGTTTTCTGCTGTTCAAGCAGAATGTCCCATCCTGTGTTCATGAAAAGACTCTGAGCCGACTCTGCACAGGCTGGGCTATGGTTTGTGGAGCCAGGTTTGTGGAGTAGCCTCCCTACTCATTGACAGCAGCTCAGCCTTCTGTGTGCAGATGAGATACTGTTTGTGGACATACAGGCTTGGGATGGTATTGGAGTAGGGACTCTCTATTGTGCTTTGCAACGCACACTTTTCAGGCACTTTTATAAAACCACTCAGTTACCTAATCAGTATCTCCTACCAATTACAGCTTTATTAATATGGCCTCCAAGCTTCAAATTTGGAAAAAAATAAAATGGGTTAAAGGAAATTAGCTACTATAGCTGTGCAGTCATTTTTACAAAGAGGATGTAGAAAGCAATAAAAAGTCATAGCAAAGAAAGGAGCTGCTCAGCTGAGCTTCTGAGGAGAAGAATTGCTCTAGAATTGCTGTAATCACCAGGGGTGCATCATGGTTCTACCTCAGAAGGTAGTAAGCCATCCTAGGCAACCTCTTTCATGATTTCAGAAAGGTGCAGAAAAACAGTCTCTACACATACATAAACAAAATTGCCTCATTCAACACAGAAAACTGAATGGATACTCAGTGCTGTGAGGCAGCTTTCTGCCTTACTTACTAATGAGTTGCTGGGAGAAGGAGGGCCAGAGGGATGGGTTTAGTGAGGGGAAAGCACTAACAACAAAATAACCAAACCATATCTCTGCTACTGAGGAGAGCAAGTTAGAATGTCAGAGGAGAGACAGGATGCTGACAGAAAGGCAATTTAAAGGTAGTTGGACAAGGAAGAGTGGAGGCACTTGCCACATGGAGGTGGAAGGGTCTGGATGCTGAAATGAATATGCCAGGTTGCTTGCAAGAGTGGGTAATGGCTTGGCACTGAGCCTACTGCAATCAGGAGCATTAAAAACAGAAATTGAGGATGGTGGGAAATGGAAGATTATACAAGGGCTTAACGAAGATTTACATAATAATGTGATCCATACTAAACTACTCTAAATGTTCACTAGGACTTAACATGCAGGCATTGAATTGCTATACTTGAATTGCATGAGCCCCATCAGCATCAATGTGGTTATTCACATGCTTGAAATGACCATGTTCTTTAATACTTTATTGCATTAATGTGTCAGTAATAGAGGTTGTCAAATAAAATGTGCAAACTTTGGGTGGGAACTGTTAGTGGTAATGTCACTAGTGACACAACTGACATAATGTTTTGTTTGTTCATGCACGTATATATCACATATGCACTTAATTAGACATGTACTATTTCAGAACAGATTTGAGTCAGGATAACTGATGGAGAAAATAGTTATAGTTGATCACAGTCCTGACAGTTCCTCTATCAAGTTCTACTTTATATTTTGTATACATGTGAGCACAAAGCCCTGCCTGTTGTCAAGGTAAAAGTCATTCTCAAAGACATTCCCAGGAAGTCTGGTATTGTGAGTTACATCACCTGGACCTCAAAACACACAGGAAGTGTGATGAGAAACATTTTATCTAGGATCCTAAACAAGTCACATGATTCTCACAAACATACCTGCTTCTTATTTTTAAGTTTGGAGCAATTCTGGAGTAAGAACTACCTTCATTCTACCTGAGATGTTAAGTAGCAGCCAGGTATCCTGTTTGTAAGAAGATAATTCTTACAGATTATGATTAATGCAAAATCCTTCTTCCTTGTCTTTGGCCAACACCTTTGGAGCAGTGACTGGTACATGTTACCTGTGAACTTAACCTATGACAGTACAGCCATCCAGCACTTGGCTGAACATGTGTCACATTCTCAAGACAAAGCAGGTAGTACCATATGTGATTTATCATACAAGTAGAATGCTGCTTTTCCATCTGCAGAGGAAGCTTTGGTTTTTTGTTGTCTGAGTCTGAAAGTTGTCTCCTGAGCTGCTTCCTAGTCACCCATTTGATTTCTAGGTGTGTAATTGAGAAAGAGGAAATTAAGGAACCGTTTCCTCCTTTGTAATTGTGAGAAGTCCAGAGTGACAGCCTCTGTTGTGTAAATATCCTGGATGCCTACCAATTGCTGCTGCTACTGCAGCTACTGTGAGAAAAAGCAGCTCCTAGTTTCTAGCAGAATGCTCAGCAGTGGAAAGCACAGTGTCCGAAAAGAACTTTAGAAGGAGGAAGAAAGTGTGGTAACAGGTGCCTTAAGGAGGACGGTTACTCAAAGCATCAAAGTGTAATTCCTACAGCTCACTGAGAGTACAAGATGCAGGTGTGGACTGTGATCTTGCTGCCTGGTGAGCACAGGGCTAAGTAAATCTACAATTATTCCAGACATTGTTCCAGTAGCAGGCAAATACTGCACAATGAGAGGGAGATACTCCCTTACCCAAGTGTTTCAGTAACTTTTCTTATTATATGAGTAGACTGCAGACAGAATAGCTGTTAGCACTTGAGAAATTGCAGCCTAGACCTTTCCCATGTTTTTGCTAAAGCTTCTTGGTGGCAGACACTGTAGTATTTTCAGGACATGTCTTTCCAACCATGTCTGTTGCTCCTCATGCAAAGTGCACTCCCTGGAGGTTTGTGTGGCATGGGAAGGGAGAAGGCAGACTCTTCCTCTCTTCTTACCTGTGCTGGTTTGGGCTGGGGTGGAGTTAGTTTCCTTCCCAGTGGCTGGAATGGGGCTGTGTTTTGCATTTGTGCTGAAGACAGGGTTGATAATATAGAGATGTTTTTGTTATTGCTGAGCAGGGATTGCATGGAGCCAAGGCCTTTCCTGCCCCTCATATGGCCACGCTGGGCTGGGTGTGCCTGCGAGGTTGGGAGGAGACACAAGCAAGACAGGTGACCCTGACTGACCCAAGGGACATTCCAGACCGTGTAACATCATGCTCAGCATATAAGGGGGGAAGAAGAAGGAGGAATGGGGAGACATTTAGAGTGATGGTGTTTGTCTTCCCAAAGCACTGCTCCGTAAGTGCTCTCCTGGAGGTGCTGAACATCTGCCTGTCCATGGGAAACAGGGAATTAATTCCTTGTTTTGCTTTGCTTATGTGTGCAGCCTTTGCTTTTCCTATTAAACTGTCTTTATCTCAACCCATGGATTTTACAGCTTTTACCCTTCTGATTCTCTCCCCAGTCCCACTGGTGGGGGAGTGAGCAAGCAGCTGTGAGGGGTTTAAGTCTTGTGTCTTGCTGGGGTTAAACCATGACATTACCACAAAAAGTCTGTTCAGCAGGGAGGAGGAAGAGATGTGAGCAATGCCTACAGCATCACCTGCATAAGGATTGCATAAGGCATGGAGAGAACCGCAGTCACCCAAGAGTGACTACAAAAAAAAAATCTCACTGAACCTTCCCTGTGTGTAAGGCACCACAACCGGTTCTGTGAGAGCAGCAGTGTTACACTGTGCTGAGGTGTCTGCAATAGAGATTAACAAACCACGTTCTATTGTACATTACTACATGCCAGGCTTCAAGCCCACTCTGCCCTGCAAGTTCTGAAGTGATACACAGATAAAAAATAAGGCTTTTTTACTTGCACTTGCTGCATTTGGAAATGAGGCAGTTCATCTTTAAGCTGCCAAATCCACAAGCTGACTGTTACAAAGCTAAGAGATTCTTGGTTCCAGACCACCTCCAGCTCCACCATGATCCTAATACTTATAGCTACCAACATAGGTCTTCAGACAATCAGTCACAAGGGCAGTGATGCAGTATCTGCTGGCATGTGGTAGTATCATGATTATTCTGGATGCATCATCAGCTGCATCACAAAAGCACATGAAAATAGCTCAGATGTAACATCTTCTGTTAAAGGCTGCAGTCATCTCCTGTGGGTGGAGAGGTCACAGTCTTTCAAGATTATGTCATATATTCAGGTGTAATATGACTTACCTTACCCAGATTCATTAATTAGGCTGACAAATTATTTATGTTTTTCTTACACCATACATTATAACTTCAGTAGCAAGCCTACCTGTTTGCCAAATATCATTTGGAGCCTTTGGACTATAGTTACCTGTGATTATTTCTTAATTAGCTCTATAATCATTGTTTAGGTACTGAGTGCTAAGAAAGCACAGGTGCTGGGTTAACAAAAAAATACACAACAAAACCATAAGACTGCAATTTAAATGCTCAATCCTGAGTCTTTTGTGAATAGTTTCTATGGGACTGATCACGGGAATTAGAGAAGTAAGCTTAGTCTCTGAAAACAGGAGCAACACAAATTAGATGTACTCCAGAAGAGATAGTATTGTTCTAAAGTTTAATCATGTGGACGGGAAATACATGTCTTAGTTTCTAATCCCAGTTTTGCTCTAATTTACTTGACATTTCCACTCAAGTCCTTGAACCTTCTCTTTCTGTACTTATAAAATGTGGTTAATATCTTAGTCTTAGTGTCTTGGAGTCTTAAAAAACATGTAAGTGTGCTTATGGACGTGCCTTACTGGTGAGCATGGCAGTGCAGGGGCAATGGTTGGACCCAATGACCTCAGAGGTCTTTTCCAACCTAACTGATTCTATGATTTACTAAAGCTTCCTCCCTTACAGCAGCTTCTCCTGAGCTAAATTTGAGAGTGTCTGCCACATGTCCAGTGCTATGTTCTTCCCACCACACACTCCAACTCCCAATATTTCATACTCGTTCAACCTTCAGTTACAGAGCAGAGCAATGACTATTATAACCTATTCCTCTTTCTTGTCTTCTGTTGCACGCCTGGTAACTCTGCTGTTGCCCTGAGTTTTGCAATTCTCGATGTTTTCATTCTTCTGTAACTGTTTCTCACACATTCTCTGTAAACATATCCATGGTTTTGTAACGGTAGTTTATTATTTACATTCTTTTCTCCTGGGCGGAGAGATTTGATGGACATTTCCTTCAACCAGTGTGATTGAGGGGCAGCGGGTTGTCCCTCCAATGTCCCACTGTGGTTTCTAAGACACGTATAAAATAAAGTATGGCCCAGTTAGGGGCCAGTAGTTGTTCTTTGCTCTCTTGTAAGAGGTGTCCATGTCTTTCTTTTCGTGTCCTACTGCGACACTCTGCCACCATGACGTGTGCGTGACCACCGAGGGAGACGAGCAGTACCAATCCACTTGGGGAACAACTGATGCCCACACACTTGCTATAGTTCCTATAAGGCAAGAAGGGGGTATCAGAGTAATAAGAAAAATTATAGCAGAGGGGAGCTACTTTTATGATTTAGGAAAACTGAGTGAAAACATACTTTTAGTTGAGAGGCAGCCGCAATGAGCACATAATTAAAATCTTCTGTGAGAATGGTGTAGAGAAAATGCATTTTGTTTGTATCAGGCACTGACACAGACAGGACAATTGATAGGGGCAGAGGCTGTTAAAGAGCAGCTGCTGCCCAATAAGTTCTGCCTTGACAGGCTTGGGAGTTTCAGACCTACTACTGCAAACTGTTCTGGCTCTGTTCAGTCCCTTGTGGGTTGTGCAGGAAGCTGTTCCAGGAGCAGAAAGCAGCGTGAGTCTGCCTATTATTTCAAGCCTCAGAAAGAAATTCCATTTTTTCACAGATGAGCT
Source organism: Climacteris rufus (assembly GCA_013398175.1). Lineage (NCBI taxonomy): Eukaryota > Metazoa > Chordata > Aves > Passeriformes > Climacteridae > Climacteris > Climacteris rufus. Next base: position 485,006 of record VZRZ01005546.1, on the reverse strand, counting down.
TTTCTTGTGTTTACATTGAAGAACGCTGAATGACGGCCTGGGCCAAAGATGAAGAACGCATTTGTGAGAAAGCTATAAATTGCCATCATCCATCTCCTTGGACTGTGACTTAGTCATTGGGTCATACACTGGGTGAGAGTGAAGGCCCCCATGCTTCCTGTGGAAGCTGCATAGAAAAGTTTTGGGACCAGGAGTAGGGAAAAAACAGAAGTGCAGTCCAGGAGTCTTTATCTTCTTCCCCCTGGTGCTGAGCAAACAGAGTGCTGGGATCATTGGCTGGCTTAGTGATAGAGTTGTGATCAGCCTGGGATTTAGTATCCAGCTCTATGGCCCTACAGATAATGATTTGTTTTTAAACTTGTGGTTTCTCATTCTCCTATTTGTTCTTAAAAGAACCATAGCAGAGAGTTTTTCAAACTGTCTTGAATTGCACTGAGTACTCATAACAAATACAGCTCATGTTGTAACTGTGGGCTTGCTACACAGCATTGAAGATGTTCTATTAAGCAAAATATTAAATAGCAGGTATAAATCAGGAAAGATTAAACTCCCACTGAATCTTTCTTTGCCACTACTTTGAAATGCGTGGTAAAGGAGATTTCTTTGGATGCATGTAAGACATCAACATAAAGTAAGCCAGAAGCCAGACCTAAAGGAGCTATGTGCAGAGAAGCATGAGAATTTCAGCTGCTATTAATACGGATAAAAGCCTCCTGGACAACTTAACTCCAAGCCAGTAGTTAAATCAGTGATTTGTGTCTGAGAGACTGTGGGAGGAGGAGTACTTTCCTTGTGGAGATAGATCATCTGGAGAGAGATTTACCCCAATTGCAAAAGCAACTCCCTGCATCTTATGTACTTGGGACTCTGTCAAAACCAGAGAAACAGAACAGAGATTCTCAGTCCCAGTTATTCAAGCTAGCATGCTATGGAGAGATTTGTTCTACGAGTCTCTAAATACCAAGCCAGAGCACCTTAACTTTTCATATTGCTGCTGGGATGTTCACATTGCTATTAGGTAGTGAGGTACAACTGGCACTGATGTGCCAAGCATCATCTGCTTCACTACAGCTGGGTTTTGATTTTTGAAAGTCACCAGGAAAAGGAAAATGCACAAGGGCACTCTCTAAACTTTAACAACAGTGAAAATTGTTCAAGTCCTGACTGTTTTCTTGCTCAGCTATAGTCTTCCAAAGTACAGCTTCATCTTGGTTTTGCTCAGAAGCTCAGAGTATGAGCATGATCTAAGTATGAGTATAAGCTGCATGTTGTTCACTTGTATCAGTGTGAATTTAACTCATCTAATATACATTATTGTCCTTTCTGCATTATTTAAGCATTAACTTCCTACCTACTATGTGACCAGAAAAATAGTGGATGCCCCATCCCTGAAAACAACCAAGGCCAGGTTTGATGGGGCTCTGAGCATCCTGATCTTGTTGAAGATGTCCCTGCTCATTGCAGGGTCAGTTAAAGATGACCTTTAAAATATCCTTTCCAATCCAAATGGTTCTATGATTCTGTGATATTCTGGATTGCTGCTGAAGGCAAGGCTTTCCTTGGCACCATGGGATGTACGGAACTTCAGCTGTGGTGGTACATTTGGGCAGGAAGTGTGCTTTGTGTACGTCTGCTCTGCCTTTCACACATACACTCAAATCCATTATTGAGCTTCACTTCTTATTTATAATGAAGGGCCTTATGTTCAAAAAATGGGAATGTTTACTAAGCTACTTAGGTAATTACATTGTGAATGGCACTGAAACCATGAGGTTCTCCAAAGTACCACTGTATGTTCACAGTAGGCTGGGCTGAACAAGTAGCCCGAATTATTCTTGTCAAATTCAGTTTTCAAATGGAGCACCATCTTTGACCAGAGTCATGATGTGACCTTTACCTGAAGAAAGAAGCACCATTTTCAAGTGGTGGGAAATAGCAGCACATGGTTCCTGGCAATTAAAAAAAGTGTACAGTTTCTTACACTGCAATTTCACACGGTGCAATTTGTATCCACACACTGAAATTGCAACGACTGATGCAACTTCAGATGCTTCTTTCTCCTTCAAGAGCATGGTTTCCAATGGAGAGCTGCAGCTGTGACTACCAGATGCCATCCCTCAATACTAGGGACACATTGAGCATAAACTGTATTCCTTTTCATCTATCTGTCACAGGGATGAAGTAGTCTTGGGTTTAAATATGGATTTAAATAGATTTGGTTAAAAATGGATACCTCCTAGCCCAAGTAAATAACATACGAAAGAAGAAAGCAAATAAACAGAAGTCTGGCACTTTGACTGTAATAGGGAGCCTGTTTTCCTTCCCAGTTCTATTAGCTGTATGACCCAACCTTTGCAACTCTTGCTTAAATTATCCTCTAATTAGACTGTTGCATTTGCAAAAGCCAGGCACTTGTCAAATGGAGCTGTCAGAATTTAGCAAGAAATTCAGCCTGCCAGATTTTGAAAATTTGACCTGAAAGGGAGTGTTCCTTCTTGCACAATGAACAAAGTCCATTTCTAGTTCTCTTGCACCTGGTGTTTATTTTACTTGATTTATATCAGCATTACATTCCATGCTGTTACATGTAAATTAAACTGGAAAAAAAATTAATGAGCTAGGAAAATTTGGCTTAATGGGTCTGGCTTTGGAATTGAGAAAGCAAAGCCCACACTGCCTGTGTATAAACCTGCTTTCCAGATTGCTGCTGCTGTTGGCATTAGAAAGGAAAAACTGTAGGATTAAGCAGAACAATAGTTACTGGACTACTTGTCACAGATGTAGTTGTAAATACTGTAACACCATTCCCTTTTTGCTCTAGGACAATTTTTGTCAGCTAAATACTTGTTTTTCCTCCTGTAAATGTCTAGTGATGTATTGCCCATAAGACCATAACAAATCTTAGTTTTAAGGGCAAACCCTCAAGGAAAAAAGATCTGTTTGTATATGAAATTCCTTGTGGTTTGCACAAACTGGGTGAGCAGTTGGGTCTTAGTCTGCTTTTTGTTCCTTCACTGTAAAGGAAGGCAAAAAAGAATGAGAAAAATAGAAGCTGTATTTTCTACACATGATGTTGCACTAATAATAATTAATACAGAGGTAACATTTTGTGGTCCTTTGAACATGCTGTTGCATAGAAAAATCAAACTATTGAAATGCATAAAATGGACTATAAGTCAAACAACATTCTGAGATTTTAACTGGATCTTATGAGCTGCAGCAAGGATTTTTTAATTACTATGTAGATTGTACTTGCAAATTCAAATATGCTTGAGATAGATGCCTCAAAGAACTCATGAAACTTACATTATTGAATGCAATGTTCTCCTCTATAGCCTCTTTTCTAATATTGCTAAGAGTTGTTTCAAGATTTAAAGGTCATTTTATACAGTCTTTCTCTATATTGTACCCTTTTCTAATTCTGAAATGTACATTTGACAAGCTTGGTTGCATTGGTTCCAGCTTTGCAGCATTCCTTTGAAGATGTAGCTTACTTTGTCATTCCAGGAAACTGCAAATTAAACAAACATACTTGACATCAGGAATGCTTTTCAACAAAAGACAAAATTTTTCAACAGAATTATGACTGTCTCTTAATCAAAATTAAAGCAGGTATTTTGTGTACATTAAACGTAACCAACTCTGTTCTGAAGCAGTGACAGCAAACAGCTTCAGATGGCCACTCTACCATAGTTTCTCCTGGTCAGTTATTTCCCCATCCCCTTCTTTCCTCCAACCTGAATTCTTGCTATTTTGCTTCTGTGACAGCTTCTCAGTTGTGTTATTCTGGCTGCTTCTGTGGCTCCTCATCCACATGGCAAAATAGACCATGAGGAAAGAGGGTAAGCTGAGGTCTCCTGTAAGCTCAGAGATTTTATTGGGAGGAAGAAATAAAAGGTGTTGACAGTAAGATAAGAATGACTTTCTGTTAGGGAATCAGGCTTCTGGTAGGCAGAATATCAGTGGAATTAAACACAGAATTTATAGACAATAAGATTTAAGAAAACCAGAAAAATATCTGTATTAGGAACATTCCCTCACAGAGCTGATCCCTGTTTTAACTGCAGGGCAGTATTTCTTTGACCTAGACTCTGTGCACTACTGATGGGCCACAGTACAGAGAAAACAACAGAAACATGGCTTTCTTGGAGATAATTTCATGTCCATTCTATTCTGGGAAAATAAAAGGATTTTATAATCTAATATTTAATTACTCATACATGGTGACCAGGATGGGAATACTGGACAAATCAGGTTTATTTGGAAAATAGTTGTCATTCAATTCTCTCTTGTTCCTTTTAAAGTCAATGTGGGTATTTGAGGAACCAGTCACTTTGCTACAACTGGAAGATCACAGTGAGATGTGAGGCCGACTTTCCTCTTACCACATTTTCTGTGAATGTTTTGGGCAGCTGAGTTGTAAGTACACCCTGAGCTAGGAAGCAGGACGTTGTGGATTCAGTCAAGAGATTCGGTACATTTTAAGGACAGCTTTGGTCTGGTTTGATTTCTCAGAAAGGAAAGAGGAATAATGTTGTAGGTTTAACCAGAAGATTGGGACTGAAGTTCTGGATTCACTAAAGTTATCAATACAATACACAGCAAGGAAGGGAAAGGATGTATTATTCCTCAGTAGGGGACATCACAATTCATACGATTGGGAGTTGAAGGAATGTGCTTTATCAGTGCTGATTGCATTTTGAAAGGCTTTTTGAGGCCTTGGGCTGTGAGACACAAATGAGGTCTCTGCAAATCAGGATGAATAAAGTATCTGTGAGCTGTGTGGGATATGTCCTGGGAAGGGTTTGTACAATAGGCCACCATCTGATATTAGACTTATGATACTTCTAGGATTCATCAGTGAGTGATTAGCAGCTGGAGCTTTCCATAAAATTATGGGGAAGAAATTCACACATGGTCTTTCTGTTGGACATTGGATTTGAATGTAGATTATATGAAACTGTGTTTTACAAAGTGACTGGTAACTTTAGATTTGTCTATAGACTTTCAAACCAGTTACACCCCTACCCCACCAATTTATAAACTGATGCAGCAGGAGTGATTTGTCTCTACATACTCCTTGAAAGAATTATAGAATTATAACTAATCTTTTTGACCCGTCAGTGGTGACCTACATGAAAATATTTTTGCCTGCACACTCAATAAACCTCTTAATGCCTCTTTAAGAAGGCATCTATGAAAAGCATTTTTCTGGATTTTTAGTCTTCCATGGGTCAGACAGCCCTGGAGATATTGTTGCCAAGGGCTGGCTTTCACAACTTACCCATTGCTAACAGATGTTTTTCATGAAGATAATAGATTGCTTGCCCCTGACAACAGGAGCAAGTCCTGTGATCAGTGTTTCCACTTTGTAAAGCCTTTTGGCCGGAGTAATGGGGACAGAGCTGCAATATGTGCTGGAGGAAGGCTGGAGGGCTGCCTGGTGTGACAGCAACAGGGCAAGGAGTCTGCTGCCTACAAAGGCTAAAAGCAAAGGAAAAGGGCAAGGCATTCAAGGAAAGGCAAGGAAAAGGGGGGCATTCAAGGACAGGCAGAAGCACATGTGGCAGCAGTTCTCATGGCAGGGAGATGGTAGTCCTGGTGCTATAAACCCTGCTGGTGTCTCCTCTTCCAGCAGTTATTGTCATGGGTCCCTGAGAAGAGCAGCTGGTGACTCCTGAGCAGGCACTGCAACTTGTTCAGATTCCCAGGGTCATGAAGATTCACTGCTTTGTTGCAACAGGCTTCCTGAGCCCAGGGTCCCTCACACAGTGTTCTCCACACTGACCTTTTTTGTGTCTCTCTGAGCTTCACCCTGTCCCTTGGATAGCTCTGCCATGCCCCTAGGCCAGCTTCCTACACACAGCAGGATGCCTTAACTCTCTGCCTTCACAGCACAGAGCTGTCAAGGACCTCCTTAAGAAATAACTTCTCATCGTTTCTGGATAGCAAATAGAAAGGGGAATCTTTAGTTCAGTTGTTCCCTATTATAATCTCAATTATGTTACTAAACATACCTCAACCTCTGTAACCATGAGGTGTGAAATGCAGCTATTAAGTGGATGCCTGGATAGTTCTGGATGTGGAAACGCTGCAGCAGTGTGTAGGCTGCAGCACGCTCTCCTATACCCTTGTCTGTAGCAAAGGTGATGATCTGAAATTTGCCAAAACTGAGGGAACAGCCCAGTAACAGCCCCTATGCATGGTCTGAGACAAACTGAATTCACAATTGTAGCAGTTACTCATGACTGAATCTTGTTATCTCCAGAGACTGCATCTTGCTCTTTTGGGGCCAGGATTTCCATGGCTCCACACAGAACAGAATTCCATTGGTACTCAGAAAAAGGCTGAAAAATATAAGCAGACACCAAGATTAGAAAGTGTAATTCATAATGTAAAACATAAACATGTCTATGTAGTTAAACCATTTATACTAAGTTTGTGATAAAGTAACACCTCAGTTTATAAACCTCTGATGCAGCAAAAGACCTAAAACTGTATTTTGGTGCTATGCTGATCTAGATCTAGATCTAGATTTATCTGTGTGTGTATTACTTTTTGTGGTATAATTAAGGTAGGCAAAGCCACATGGAAGTCTGTGAGTAGAGAAACATCAAAATATGTGCCTTAAATTATGCTAGAGAAATAATTTATTCTGATGATACACTGAAAGTTCATGCCTATAAGACATGTTTTTTTAGCTGAACTTTGAAATGCCCCCATGAAATCATGCTAAGCTTCTAGTTCTGCTTGGCAAATTTAAGGCAAAATGAAGATTAACACTACTGTGTTGCCTTTGTGTTTTCTAAATATGCCAAATTTGGGCTTATGTTGAGCTTGGCAACAAATAAAAGAGGTCATCCAAAGATAAGATTGCTTATCTCAACTACCTGTATTCTTTCTTCCTCCTAGTGTCCCAGTTAATCTTCACTTATACTCTGCATGCCTAACGTGGGGGGAAGAGGGAGGGGTGCCAGTAAAGCTGTTGTGTTTCTTCTGAATTAGTGTAAATTTTCTTCTCCCTCTCACAGAATGTCCAGAGATGATGGAACACTTCAGCTGTGGTAGGAAAATGCCAATTGTTGAGTTTGGAGAATAAAAAGTAAGAACTTGCTCCAGGAGAGTGAATCCTCTGCCTGCACGTACTGCAGTCCTTGTGAGCTTCCTGTGACGCTGCTGTATATCCTGGGAATAATCAGCATTAGCCTCGTCTCTTGTGCAGTGAGATACACATTATCTCCTTTCAGAGGTGGCAAAGAAGGGGTTGATCTGCTGCAGTCAGGGCTGCAGTGCCTCACACTGAACATCATCTTTTGCTGAAATAAGGAGCACGGTTCAGCTAAACCTAACAGGGGCTGTTCCGTGTCTGGCTGTGTGCACATTTAGGAAGGCTGAGTGGAAGTCAATGGGCAGCAGGCTGGTAAAATGTGACGGCGTTCTCTGGAAAAGGGGTGAATAGAATTAGGGAATTTTCTTATTCAGAAGTTATTCAGTGAGATCAAACTTCATTCTTTGCTTTTGAAATTGACTGAAGCAAACAAACATTGTTTCTTGGATTGACCAAAGTCAGCATTTAGTTAGGGAAAGGACATTATATTTACTCCTATTTTTGGAGTAATATTAATTTCACATGACAAGTCAAGACAGATCTATCACTGTGGGTAAAGTTGAAGTTAAGAGTTTCTCTGAATTTACCAGCTAGGAATTAAGATCAGTCTGGTTGTTTCACAACTTAACTGACATCATTCCACAGCCAAATTCCATGCAGCAAGCCAATATTCAGCAGCTGGGAAAGAAGTGGGGGGAATGGTGAGTATAGGGAGGTGGTGTGACATGGTGACCTAGATTAGTAAATTAGAATGGATTAGGGAAGGGGAGAAAATGATTTTATGTCTTTCCAGTACATGGACAAGAACTTAAAGCCTGAGAAGATGACAATTACTGTTTTGTACACAACTTAAGATGACTAAAAATGTAACCAGTGTGGTCCTCAGCACCATTTCTCAGAAGGCACACATGCAGACATCAGAAGCACATCAGGAACATCTGCCTGGGTATACAGGGAGCAGATTGTGTGGGTGAGAATGGACAGGCCAAAATGCCCCCACTCTTTGGTCACTCTTGTCACAGCACAGACAGAAACTGCAAAAGGCTGGACTTCTAAAAGAAAAGTTACAGCAGCAGTCTGGTTCCCGTGGCATGTTTTCTGGGGAATGGCAGAGGATAGAGGTGAAGGTGAGTCTCTTGCCAGGCCAGAGCCAGCTCCCTGACCCACTAACACGTTTTGGCTGGCACTGTGCTGTGTCCTCTCCCTTGCACAGCCAGGAGAGGGAAGCAGGGGCTGCCCACAAGTCACAGAATGATTGGAAATGTGCCTCAGCACCCACAGCCTCCCAGCACTGACCCCATCAGAAGGCTACAGACAGAACCAGTCCCCCAGCTGGCTCATTCTAAGAAGACAGAGCCTCCCTCTGGTACCTGCTTACCTGCTCCTTGCTAAGCCAATTCAGCTTTCTAATTCAGCAAACTGTTCACTTTTGTCTTTCTGAAGTCAGCTAATGGCATTGGCTAAGCCTAAGATCATAGAAGTGGCATGAGAAGGAAGGGAAGACAGGGAGCATACCAACATGGAGGCAGAGGAGGCAAGAGCAGAGCAATCAAGAGGAGGACAATGGACAAAAGGGATGAAATACAAAATATCAGGAAGTGCGAAGTCCTCGGTCTTCCAGTAGAGCAGAGCTGGGAAGAATGTCAGGACTCCTGGTCCAAAGAAACACCTACCATAAGCTGCATAATTACTTATTTCAGAAGAAGAAATCTTACAAACAGAGATAAAATAGTGAGGAAGATCCCAGAGCACAGGGTGTCCCTCAACACAAGAGGTTTGAGCAAATCTGACTGAGGAAATGGACAAGGTCACTATTACAAAAAAGGGACTAATACACAACCACCCACATGTTCTAAGAATTTATTAATGTATTTTTATTGTGAAAACAATGGGCATCTGTAGATGCCAATGGCTATTACTAGAGTGAAGAAAGGACAGTTAATTTAAGGTGAATAAAGGCTGTGATGTCCTACACTTGGCTCTCTGTTTAATGGTCACTGGCCTTGGCTATAAGCAGAAGTGGAGATCAAGGAGGACTGACCTCACTTACCATTGTCAGACTGGACTGTAACTTTGAATGTACCATCAGAAATTCCTTTTCATACAACTGTTTCAGAAGTGATAAGGAGCTGTATTGGTCTGAGCATACTAATCATTGACTGGGTTCATTGGACAACTCAGCACTGTACGTGTAGAATACAACTAATGTAACAGCATACATTTGCATGTATGAACCTTTGTTCCTCCTCTTTGCTATTTTCTTGTACCAAAATGGAGCTAGAGCCTCCTTCTCTAGATAAGTTTTAGCAGAAGAAAATAGCAGCAGTCCCCATCCTGTCATTCAGCACCCAGGGTAGCATGTTTGCTTAGGATCACAGCTCCCTCCTCACCTCAAACACAACTACAGGCAGCATTTCTGCTTGTTATCCATGCTCCTCAGTGGGAGCTCAGGCAGCCACAACATAGAGGTGGCATGTCTCTTAAAACAGGACAGCAGGAATTAACTTATGGGTATATAATGACACTTTCTGGTACAAATTTTATACTGTTCTTCTCACTGGGAAACATCACTGAAGTAAAGAGAAACATTCAAAATAAAAATATTATTCAAGCAGAACAGTTTACTGGTTTCTAAAACTAAATGCAAATTCACCATCACATTTGAAAAGTGAATACAATGATTTGCAGCAATTGAACAGCTGGACCTGGCAATTACTTTTAAATCCTAATACGAATAGATAGGGACTTTTTGATTTATAATGGCATCTCAACAACTGGTGACACTGGGAGTCCACAGTAACTTTCTTGCTGATTGTAAATGACACAATCACTAAGGTTGGAAAAGGCCTCTAAGATCATTGAGTCCAACCCGTGACTGATTCCCACCTTGTAAACCAGCCCAGAGCACTGAGCGCCACATCCAGCTGTTCCTTGAACACCTCCAGGGATGCAGACTCCACCACTCCCTGGGCAGCCCCTTCCAATGCCTGACCACCCTTTCCATGAAGAAAATCTTCCTGATGTCCAACCTAAACCTCCTCTGGCACAACTTGAGGCTGTTTCCTCTTGTCCTGTCCCTTGTTCGCTGGGAACACAGCCTGACCCCCACCCGGCTGCCCCCTTCTGTCAGGGAGTTGTAGAGTGAGAAGGTCCCCCTGAGCCTCCTTTTCTCCAGGCTGAGCCCCCCCAGCTCCCTCAGCTACTCCTGATGCTCCAGACCTTTCCTCAGCTCCATTCTCTTCTCTGGACATGGTCCAGCCTCTCAAAGTCTGTCTTGTCCTGAGGTTCCCAGAACTGCCCCCAGGATCTGAGGTGTGGCCTCAGCAGTGCCCAGCACAGGGGACAGTCACTGCCCTGCTCCTGCTGCCACACCATGGCTGGGCCAGCCCAGGTGCCCTTGGCCTCTTGCCCACCTGGGCACCCCTGGGCTCATGTCCAGCTGCTGTCACCAGCTCCCCCAGGGCCTTTCCAGCTTTCCAGCCCCTCTGCCCCAGCCTGGAGCTGCAGGGGGTTGGTGTGAGCCAAGACCAGAAGCCAGGACTTGGCCTTGTTGGCCCTCAGACCATTGGCTTCTGTCCCTGGATCCAGCCTGCCCAGATCCCTCTGCAGTGCCCTCATATTCTCCTTAAACTTCTTAGGATTCCTGGTTAAGTGGGGAGTTTAACAGGTTCTTGGTTTCTGCTGTACCAATCATTTGCCTACCAAATAACTGGACATCGACATGAAAATCAGACCAACCAAAGGAGTTAGGTATTGTATTTACCATTTCATCAGCTCTCTTGAAACACTTGATTCCTCGGGATAAAATTTATAGCATAGTGTTAAGGCTGTGTCTAAATTTCCTGTGCAATATTTGGGAAGAACGGTGACTTCTTTAAAACGGGATTCACAGAAGCCAGGACCTTGCACAGGTGGCTGCCTAACATAACTGACAGGAGGCTGAGTAGAACAGATTTTACTTTGACCCAATGAGAGATGCGTAGGTTATGTCATCCTCACTGGCCTTAAATAACATCCTTCCTCTGCAAACAAAGAGAAAAAGCTCTCTATTCCTCTTAAAGCAGAGCTACAGGACAAAGAGCTTTCCCCAAATCCTCCTTCTTGTGCTATAATTCAACAATTACAAGAGCTCCAGGCTAAGAAAAGTCACTTAGGACAACTCCTGTAACACAGTGGGTTGGCCCATAGGTGAAACTGTAGCCAGCTCTAATGGCCTTAGCTACTCTTCTCTAGCTGTGCTCTGGAATAGCTGCACCAAACTTCCACAAACAGGAACTTCGGAGACCTTTAGGGAAAAGGCAGGCTTCCTAAATGGTGTCTTCTTTCTTTCCTCCCAATTTTTAGGAAGCCTGGTGGCTACAGAATTACTTTAGTGTGACAGGCCACAATGGGCACTGGCTGGTTGTCCAACATCTTCATAACACAAGGGTACCTTTCATTAAGTCCCTCAAACCTCTGTTACAGCTGAATGAGCAGAAAGGTCCCTAAATGCTGTGTACATCACCCCTGCCTAGGCTGCCTCCCCTCCCACCTCTGATCCCTCAGATCCCCTCTGCTACTTGCCAGGGAATGACTTTCCCCAGGTCACCTGGCTTACATAAGCTGTAAGGAAGCTTTTCCATGGTGAGGCCACGGGTGGTTAGCTGTTCAGCAGCAGAATGCTTTAAGTAGAGAAACACAAAGGGAAACAGAGGGGAAAAAAGTTATTTCCTGTCAGTGTGGTTCCTCCACCCAGTCCACTGTGCATTGATGCTCATATGAGCACAGCCAAGAGTGGCACAGGGCTGGCACTGACTGTCTAGCTTGGTATGGTTGCCCAAAAGCTCACTACAATTTTTGCCTTCCAAGACAAACTGAACAAACTCCTTTGGCCAACTTTCTGTGGCACTTGTGAAGTCCCTATTCCTTTTGTGCTGGCAATGCGTGGTTCTGTCACCCAGCCTGTGGTTTGGTTTAGCTGTCTGCAAGTATAACTTGCTTCCCTGAACTGCCTTAGTATAACTTGCTTCCCTTCTCCTGGAAGGCAAAAATCCAGTAATTTCATATCCCTGATATTTAAAGAATCAAGAGAACCAGGACTACTGTAACAAAGGCCTATATTTATGCACAGTGTGTATGTTTACATCCCACCCACACACTCTGTTGACAACATCTTCACCTATGTTCAGCTCCATAATCTCCTCTCTAGAATTTCTTAACGCATTTTCAAATGTTAAGAAGGTGCTAATGCATGCTAAGCAGCTTACTGGTCTCTGTTTACACAAACATTCATTTCCTTTTATTACAAATGTTAGTTTCACACTGTTCTCATGAGTTTCCACCTCTCAGGAGTGCTGTATGGAGAACCAGCTGTTTCTCTGCCGAATGGGAACCTCTCTAAGTAGGTGAATATAAAATAACCATGTGTATTTCCTTGCTAATGGATCATTGCATGCAAGACAAGATTCAAATGCATCATAACTGCTGGGAAATACTCTGCCAGAGAAAATGTTCCTTATGTACATATCTATATCTAGAATAAATCCCTAAATATTATTGGTCTTAGGGTCAGGAAGACAAATACCTAGTCTCGAGAATTACAGGCTTGAAGCTTTTTCTTAGGTCACGATCAAGAAAGAGACTTTGCTGAGAATCTGTCTCAGCAGCTATTAAAGGGTGCTAATTATTAGACCTTGCTCTGAGAACATGTTAGGTCTTAGAGGTGCAACACTGTTTGCCACCTAGCAGGTACTAGATATAGTAACATCTATAATTGTAATTAAAAATGCTATAGCTAATGTAGAAGTGACATACCTTCAGAGAGAAAACAGTAGTCTTATTACAACAGAAAAGGTACTTACGCTCTGCAAGATATGAAGACTCTAACTCTGGAGGCTATCTGAACTTCACCCCCCAGTTTGTTAGCCATACTCTTTTCTCTTAGTTTTCTGTCATAAAAAACAACATAACCTTCAAAATTAATTAATTAATTAAAAAAACCAACACTGCCAGTGCCAGCACTGGGCATGGTCACTGCTGTATCTCATTAGTAGGATATATAAAGTTGCATGGGATCTTTTGCAATAAACTGTTGCAACGTACATACCAGGCCACAAAGTTATGAAACAAAAATAAAGTGAAAATTTATAAAAAATGGACCACGTTCATGTGAAATAGTATTTGGGCCATGCTTGGGTGAAATAGTACTGGGCTATTTGTTCCATGCAATAGTTTTGAAATTATGAAGAGTAAAGGTAATGGCTTTTCACATCAGACCTAAGAAGCAAATTTCAACTCTCAGGATTTTTCTGTTTGACTTTGAGAGGGAAAAACATGGATCACACCAAGGAATTCAAGACATGAAAATTCTTTCCTTCTCCTATCTGAATCAGTTATGCTGGTTTCCAGCCACCCTCAGACGTGAAAATATGCTGAGTGCTGGAAGCTTTTTCCAATAAATTGACAAAGCAAGCCTCTGGTCCCAGCACTCAGTCACTGTTTTCAGTCCTTTAAGATGAGGTGGATAGCTCTTGATGATCAGTGAGTGTATTAAATACACTGTGGATTAAGTAGACTGTTGCCAGCAGCACAGTGATAGCCAGCATATGCCCCTTGCATGGTGCTCCTCTCTACCTGCTGTCACAGTATGTTCTTGAGAGAAGCCTGTTTGCAAACAAGTTGGCCAAAGGCAAATGTACTCAATATGTTTTTTTAGTTAACACAGCCTTTGTATTATCTTTTCTAAATTTGCATTACCACATTTCTTCCTCCCACGACACCCAGAATAAGAAAGAGCTGGCAGCAAAATTAGTGTTTCAACAGCCAGAATTTTTAAGACATGGGATGCACCTAGATCTGAGAACCTCCCCTGCATTTTAAGGTTCAGCCATAGTTACAAAACGGTTTACAGAAGTAACCTACAAGCCAGGTAGTAGTACATAAAATACCACAAGACAAAGTAACTAGAGAAAGTACTTCTGATACAGCTTCCAAAATGAAGATCCCAGTTTTCTAAGAGCACACAGCTTGAAAGAGGACCTGTAAAGAGATTTTTTCAAAAGCTAGACCTACAACCCCCATGCTTCAGCCATGTCAGAGAGCATAGGGGTCTGCCTCTACAGAATTGACTTAGTGTTGAATCCTAGCAAAAGGTATGTGAAATGGATGCTAGATTTTTAATTTTCTTTTCCTTTGGAAAAATAATAGTAGAAGCCTATGGAAAACACTAGAGGTTGCTTTATCTGTCTGGTCTTAAGTTTTGTATTTTCCTTCACAGTTGATTTCCCTTTGCCCAAACTGGAATCTGTTAGTCCACATATACAGCTAAAAGTCAGAGAACAGACCTCTTAACCTAGTTCAAACAATTATGCTGTCAAGTTTGGAAGCTGCACTGAAATTGCTAAAACTGTCATAATCTACTCTATCAGATATGTACAAACCAATTTTTGCACTCATACTCTCAAGTGTCTACAGCTTTATTATGCACAACAATAATGACTTAGAAACATAGTCACCAGGAGCTTAACTCAAACCCCCCAAATCCTTACTCAAATGTTAGAAGATCAGGCCCAAAGGAAAAACAGGTCAGTAGCTGTCACGAAAATTACCTACTTTCCACTTCTTGCCAAAGAAACCTGAAAGTACTTGACCTGAGACCTTTGAAAGCTTAATGGACTATACAACATGCAAAGCGAAAAAATCCCCACCAAGTGCCCAAGCCTTTGCTGGTCGATATCACTGTTCAAACAGAACGGGAGTCAATAATGGAATAGGAATGATGCTTGTGCCAACTGTAGTTTCTCCGTAAAGTTTACAACAGAGTGTAGTGAGGGTATTTCAGTTGATATTGCAAACAGACTAAAAACCATTAAAACTTATTTTGGATGGGGCAATTTCAATATCCTTCCTTTGTCCCTGCTCCCCAGCATACAGCCCTGCCAGCGGTGAACGTGCATGTGGGGCCTTGGCACAAGGAGTGTAATGGATTCCTTGTCCAGGTTATGGTCTGTATTTGTCCTCATCTTACCTCCCTCTGTATGGAGACACTTCTCCATTCCTGCCCTGTGGTTCCTCATGCATTTTAAAGAGTAAAAGCTATTTAACAGCCTTCTGGCCACTGATCCCGTAGAATTTCCCTTATCATATCCAGCCCTGGTAGGATGATCACACAAAAGGAGTAGAATTAATAACTGTTATTGATTATAATTTCTGTGACAAATTAGCATTGTCAGAGGAATATAAACAGGAGTTACCTAAACAAAAAAGACAGCACAGCTCATATTCTTTCTCCCCTGCATGCACTGAAACAAGAGGAGTGAACTTGCAGCATTTCATATAAGAGATCTCAAAGGGAGTGTAAACAATCCCTTGGTTTTGCTCTTTGGATCCTTTCAGACAGAGGAGAGCAAGGCTTTCAATCATGACACAAGGTTGCATTACTCACAAAAGGCACCTAAAGTTTGCCAACAAATGCTTTGTGTTCCTGCAGAAAATTTTCACAGCAGAGTATTCCCAGAAAGGTGTTAGGCAGAGATAAGGCTTTGATGTTTTCAGATTAGGTAGATGATCACTTGACAAAGTCACTTGACAAGGACACACACACACACACACACGTGCACACACGACAGACTGTGCAAGTGTCCTGGGCTCCAGAAATTCTAGCAGGTACTTTGTTATCCTTCAGGAGAAGTTCTAGGCTATTGATCTGCCTTAGCACTCAGTAAACTGAACTTCCCCTCCAACTTTGAAACTAGCCTTGCTGAGTGATATTGGGCCAACTTCACTGCTGTATCCCCTTCCACCTCCCCCATGAAAATGGCTATCATGATACATCGATCTCTTTCAAAATGATTTATGTAAAGTGAGAGACCAATGATTATTAGTAAATCCCTGAAAGTAAAATAAAAAATAATAGAAAACATTTGCTGTTTTCAGGCAGGACTTAGCAATAACTTCTTGGACCTCCTTCTCTTTCCAATGACAGAAATTGTTATCAGATTTACATGGCTGGCCAAGATCTCAGAGCTGATGACTTGTCACAGTACTGCCTGTTACCTCCTGCTGCTGCTCCTCCATCCTATGTGGTTCCTTTTCCTATAAATTATATGCTTTCAGCTATCTTCAGGTACTTAAATGGTACCTTTCTTCTAAGGAGTTAAAGGCACCTTACAAGTGTACTATCAGTTTCTCTCTTTTTGTACTAAAGGTTTTATTTAGTTCACATCTTAAGAAAATGGCATGCCTTTATCATAATTAAGGTAGCTGCTAAATGGAAAGGATTAAGGATGGTTAAATGATGGACAGGAAGTGTACCTGTTGAATTTATGTGCCAGACCTTGGGTTGAGTTGGTGTCTGCTTACAGAAGTTTGAAAGCTGCATGCAAGTTTCCTGGTAGATGATATCCCCATTGAACTATATTAGATTACACACATGTGGCCCTTCAGGCCTTACTTCATATTCCTATAATTATGGGGAAATTATTATGGACTTGATTCAGTAAAAGATTTAAGATGTGTCTGCGACACAGATTGCAGCATATAGTACATGGAGTGATACCTGATAAAAACGGGACTTGATGCTTGTCAACAACATCTGATATAAACTACAAACTGATCAAAAACTTGACATAAACTTGACCAATCATTCTTGATATAAACTTGATATAAATCTTGAAACTGCATTTTGTACAACCAACAGTAGAGTTGGTAGGACTTTTGACGAGGTTGCATCAGCTTTCTTGGATGGAATCCATCCTGTCTATACACACCTCAGCTTAAATTGTTTTGTTTGTTTGTTGGAGTTTTCTTTTGCAAGAATGTTATTTGCTGAGCCAGAGATGATGCAGTGAAGAAATTGCACTATCTGTTAGAAGCAGCCCAAGAAGACACAGATATTGAAAAAGGCTGGCACTGTGGGGAGTCCAGTGTTGGGAACAAATTTGGTATTGTGTACTGGCAGAATTGCAATACATTTAAAAATACTGATGTAAGTTGAGATGGGGAAGGACCTGGATTTACCAGTTCATCACAGTATAAGTAATCAGAATCAATGATTCAGCTTCCTTAGCAAGGATTGTGTAGAGCTCTAGTGAAACCCAATCTGAAGGCCAGTTGCAGGACTGGTTGGGGAGCATTTGTAATGCCTTTGTCATGACAGGAAGTCAGAGGAGCTCAGCTCCCTGAGTATCACAGAATGGGGGATAAAGGGAATAAAGCTTAGCACTCCTAACATTGTCAGTGATATATAGTAGATACTATGTGAAAGGACAAAGTAGGGGAGCAGAGGGTTATGAACTGGCCATGTGTCATTTTACAGCAGAAAAAAGACTCCTCCTGACTATTCAAGAAATGAGGTCCAGGAACAGCCTTCTAGTGACAGGTTAGGGATAAAAAAACATTTTAATGCAGTTGATGTCTACCAGCAAAATTGAGATTAGCTGTGAAAAACTTATTGATGTGATAATGCTCTGAAAATCCCCTGATTGCCTGCCATTTAATTGGCTCTATCAAATTTCTGTAGATGTCCAGAAATGTCCCTCTCTAAACACCTTGGTCTCCATTTTCCAAAACATGGATTAAGAAATGGCACTCTGTCACACATCAGGTCTGAGTAAATAGCATGAGAGCACACATGAAGAGAATCAAAAACACAGCAGAGCTGGCCTTTTCCTTTACAAGAGAATGGAAACATTACAGGAGTCACAATCACATTTTTAAAGAAAGAAGACTCTTCTAGGAAGCGTGAGATGTGGTTTCATCTCCCTTTTTAGCTTCCTCCTTCCCTGTGAACTGAAACAGCTTCAATCTCTCACCTTCCTTTTCCCTAAATGAAGGGAAGCACCTAAAAGACAGGCAGGATTTAGATTAGGAGACTCACTGCTCTGCTCATTGAAATGGTGAATGGATGAAGATGAATGGCCCAACAAGACAGAAGTGGCTAGAGAACTAAGTTAGAAGTGGGAAAACTGGAAGCATGGCCCAGTGCTTGGGGTGCTCACTTAAAGACACATTATGGCCTCAAGAACCCTCAGATTGCAAAAAACCTTGAATTCTGCTCTCTTCCTGGCAATATGCCTTCTATAAATAAAAGGTCTCACAATATAACCTCTCCTAGGCATATTTGGAAAGTATGAGCTCCTCTTGGACTCTTTCGAGATGTTATAAAATCCCATTGTTGTGATATAATGGTATATGCAGGTAGCTAAAGAGATTTTCTGCAGTCCTGAGTGAGGCAACTAAATCCTGGAGGATTTCAGACATGCTCTGGGCTTTTTTGATAGTCCAGCTCTGGGGAGCTCCCTGCTGGGCAAGCTAATTGTTGTGATTTCCCTTCTGAGCTACTCAATCCCTACCAGCGCTACAGTGTGAGCCTAATGGAAACTCTGGGATTTGTGGTGACAGAGTCCCATACAAATGCCACTTCCTCTTACAAATTTTAGAGAAATCTGCCCCTTTTGCAGGGAGCTAAACCCTACCTGAATGTGTTCAGACACATCTAAGCATTCCAGAGTATTTGAGCAGAAAAACATTTAGGGCACATCTCTGGCCTGCAACGCAGCACTCCACAGAAATACCTGAACTAGTGCTGAGGAAAATAACCCTGCAGAGCTGAAAGCATGAGGTCTTCAGGTTCTTAAAGATGCCATTATGAGACCTCTGGAACCAGCACCCGACACTTGGTTTTGATCCATCAGTCAGCTGGTACTACTGAAACTCTTCCAGATGATGCTGTTCTAGATTTCAGATGGCATTTAGCTGCTTTGCTTGAACGTCTGTCTGTAAAATGTTGGTAGAACATGAACACAGAATTG
Source organism: Climacteris rufus (assembly GCA_013398175.1). Classification (NCBI taxonomy): domain Eukaryota; kingdom Metazoa; phylum Chordata; class Aves; order Passeriformes; family Climacteridae; genus Climacteris; species Climacteris rufus. Next base: position 466,109 of record VZRZ01005546.1, on the reverse strand, counting down.
TTTGCAGATTGAAATAGCAAACTGAAAGCAGATTATTTTATGATCTTCCCGTTTAAGCCTAGTGTTATTATCATCATCACGAATTTTCTTCTCTATAAGTTTCAGTTTTATTAAACGGAGAAAATCATGTAATAAGAATGCTTGCACACGCTGGCCGCAATGGATTCCTTTGAGCCTTGGATAATCAGGGTAATTGCTAAGCCCGCACCTCCCACGGCCCGCATGGGCTGAGGGAGCGGTGCCGCCTCCCGCTACCCCGCCGGGACTGGCAGATCCCGGCTTCCCTCATTTCCTACCTGCAGATCACAGGGCGCCGGCTCCGGCACCCCATCCCACCGGTCCGGACCCACTGTGCCTCACTAACCCCAAACTCCACCGCGCCTCGGCCGCCCCAGACGCACCGCAGCTCACGGACGCCAGACCCCGCCGCACCTCATCGAGCCCGGAGCGCACCGCGCGGCTTTGGAAGGGGGGTGGGCGGGCCGCGTCCCCCGGGACCGCTTGGCTTGGGGTGGGGAGCCGGCAGCCGAGCCGCACGGCGGGGAGCCGGGGACCGGCGGGGCCGGGGGCCGGC
>VZRZ01005546.1:444817-465082 GCA_013398175.1 Climacteris rufus | reverse complement strand
CAGGGCCCGGTGCGCCGCGGGAGGGCGGGCGCGGCCCCGGGGAGCGCTCCGGGGTGGGCCGGGCCGGCTCCGGTGCCCCGTTTCTTGTTCTTTGCCCCTAAAACGTGTGCCCGTCGGTGAAATTAAATGCGAACGGGGCACATGGCGCAAGGAATAGTCTCGGCGATGCCCGATCCTATTGCCGCGCCTGTGTAGCCGACACAGCCCGTGTGTCCCTCTGAGGGGCTGCTTCTCACCACCCCCGTGCAAAGTACAGGGATTAAAAACCGGGAGAGCGGGAGACGGCTGAGCCCTAAGACCTTTCGAAGCAAGGCGGCCAGGCCTGTCATCAGCTGTAAACAAAGTGTTTGCGCTTCGTTGGGAAATAGAGCATCTCTCTGCGATTACCTTTGCACGTGAAGTGCCAGATAGCTTTATCTTGCTTCCTCCAAAGCTTCTCCTTTCTGGGCTGCGGCTAAGAGAGTTAAGGTCAGGGCTTAGGTTAGCTTTAACATGCTTTTCCTCTTTAATCTGGGCACGGTGTATGTTGCAAAGGTCGCCTAGGTGTATGATTAGAAACAGTGGATTGATGAAAATCACTGACTTTATTTGTCAGTTAAATAATAGAGTTCATTTTGTTTTGTATTTATGCTGGATAAAAGATGTTAGTTTGCAACTAAATGTAGTCTGCTTTGTGGAATAAGTGCTCATTTTCTAGCACTAGGAAAAGTACACCTTACCTTTACCTATTTAGGGCTCGTGAGAACCTGAATATACATTTATCCAGTGAACTAAACTTGATACAAGCTGTTAAAATATCAATGTGTTTAGGATAGTGACTGAATTGCAGTTTAAAAAACTGTCTGGAATATCTGGAAATCTGAAAATTATTTTCTTTTTAAACTAAAGAAATCCACGGAGTAAAAGCTTGTCTAGTTTGTGACTCCACACTGATTTTTTCCTTGCAGTACCCTTGACTGGTTTAGAACTAGAAGATTTTGTAAATTCACGTTTTGTCTTAGAAGAGGAAGAGAGCAATGAGTACTTTTTTTGAATTTTAACAGGTTTATGGGTTTTGCTTTTAAATTTCTGAGGTAAAAATTCACTGACTAAAACAAGCAGAAGTTCTCTGTATATGAAATGCTTGTCCCTGCTGCTTAGCCACTAAGCTCCAGCATATAAGCTTAATTTCTTCAAAGCTTTAGCAGTAAACCTGTGCTGCTTGATTTAATTTTGCTGAGATGACCAAACATAACACACTTGAGTCATGAGCCCAGTATCAGCTATTAAAACAAATAATATTTTCCCCCAATAGCTGTTATTTTTAAAACCCAGTTTTAAGTGTTAAGTCATTGTAATTTATTTGAGAAGGAAGCTGTTTTAAATGTTTGAAGCACTCTTAAACCCAGAAAATGTAAATTGTTTACATGACAGTATGAGTTAATAACAGCTTTTTAATCTTTTAGCCCTTTAATCATTGAGAGTTGCAGGCTTCAAATTCTTGCCTTGTGTTTCCACTCTCATATACCAACTGAGATTTTCCCTTTGTCTACCTGACAGAATATGTGTGTGATCACTGTCCAAGGTAGCAGATTCCATGAGCAAGTGTGTTTCTACTGGAAATTAAAAAAAAAAAAAAAAAGGCATCACTTGGGAATGTTGGAAGACAATCAAAACCATCCACATTTTAAAATCTGTGAATCACTCTAAATTAATAGAACTAAGAAGGTACTTCCATGCTAATTCTCTGAGGTTCTAGCTGTGGTATTTTATGAGCTTGTGTGAAAGCAGGGGATTGTAAATAAGCTCTGAAGAAACACTGTGTGTTACCATAATACAATGTATTTTGTGAGTTTGTATGTCTCTCTTACTCTGATATACTGTAATATGCAGCATTTGTCCTTCCTGCAGTTGGAGGTATGGGTAAGTCCCATGTATTTTCAGAGTTGCAGTTTACTGTGGGTAGAGGGAGCCCAGCTCTTCTCAGAGGTGAGCAGGAGCAGAATGAGAGGCAGCAGGCACAAGCTGGAACATGGTAAATTCAGATGAGGTGTAAGGAAAAGACAGTTACCTTGAGGGCAGTCAAATAATGGGACACGTTCCCAGAGAGCCTGTGGGACCTCCATCCTTGGAGATGTTTGGGACTTGACAGGACCCAGCTCTGAATTAGTCTGTGCATTGGTGCACACAAAACAGTGTGCAGGGATTGTGGCTGGAATTGAAGAGCATATTTGGTTTCTTACAGCTTTGTAGCTGCATGTTTTGAGTGAAGGGTTTTCGTTGTGATTCATACTACCTGCTGGATGGGTAGAGGGTCTGTAGGATTTCAAATTTGTGTAAATGTAATAATTAGCCATTGAATGGGGGAAAAAAAATGTACTTTTACAGACTGACAAAGAGGTTTCTTTCATTGAATTTGGGGGAGATTGGGAAGCTTAGTGGTGAAAGTTGTTTTGAGGATGACGTGCATTCCAGGCTATTCCAAACTGGAGTGGTTAAGTTGCACCCCTTAGATATTTCCCATGGATCTGGTATTTTGATGGTGCTCTGATCATCTATTCTAGTGGGGCACTTAAAGAGAGCAGGTTTAGTGGAGGCTGGAAATGTCAGCTTTTACTCTGTATCGTAAACTTCTCAGGTTTTACTCTGGGAAATGAATTAACAGTTGTATAACAAAAATAGGAATATAGAACTATAACTAGAAACAGTTCACATTTATTAGGAACATTAATTTCTTCAGCTTTCCTGTGTTTCAAAAATTAAACAAATATATCAAGGTCTGCCTAAAATCCCAGTTTGACTTGAGCTCTAGCCCTTTGTCCCTTTTGGAGAAGTTCCTGTTTTATAATACACCAAATTGAGAGGTAGCTGTATTTTAGTCCTGTTGGAAAAGAAAGGGAGAAGGAAAAGAAGTTGGAATATTTTGAAGTCTGATTAATTAATAATTAATAGCTTTTTAAATTTTCAGTGTTTAATATCACATACTGTTGGAGAGACACAACTTTTTTTTCTTCTTGCTTTGGAGCTCTTCTTGTGTTTAAAATAGGTTACAATAAACAAAATATGTTAGCTGCTTTTTTCTTTGTTTTTTTTTTTTCTATGATCTACTTCAAGCATAGACATTCTTGTATGTGGAGAAGATGGGTAAACTGCTAGATCAAATTGCATTTTGAGAAGTGGTTATTTTCTAGCTGGAGGCTGAAATGAGAGGAGTTCAAATGGAAACTGTTGGAGGTCCCCAGTTTTGCTGCCCTTTAATGTGCATACATGACATGAGCTGATATTTGCCTGACATTGCTTACAGTGAGAGGTAAATAATCACAATACAAGGCTAGTGGAGGGAAGTGGTTTAGTTATTTTTTTCTGCAGAAACAGGCCTGCAGTGCAAATGAGTGAAGATGTTACAAATTTAAGTAATAGCTTGTGCTTTAATTTGACAGGAAGCTGTCAAGAAATAAAGGGTCAAAAGCTGGCAGAGGAGTGAGAGGGTGTGCATGTATTTGTTTGCTCTTGGTTTGTATTTTAGAACAAGCAAGTTACTTGCTGGGTGCATAAGCTTTCAAAACTATATTTATTTTGCAAAAGGCAATTATTGAGTATGCTGGAAGACTGCTCTTCCTGGCCAGAGTTCCAATAGCTCAGTATCTTGGGCTCCTGCAGCGTGCCTGATTCCTGTCTTTAGAAAGTTTAGAAGATTGAAAATTGCTAAAAAAACAAAAAAAAGGGGGATGGTAACTAATACGTGAATGCATGAAAAATTGGAATTGCTACATTCTGCTTTTGGAAATAACTTAGTCACTTGTCAGAATGTGACTTGTGCAATTTTTTTATTTGTGTGTAAAATGTGCTTTACTAAGATAAACATATATTTGACCATGAACAGTGAGCTGTGTCTAATTTGTTTGCTGTCATCTGGGGTGGGAGTTGGAATCAGGCTGCTGCTATCAGTGGATTTGTGGCCCAAGACTTCCCTCTGTGAGGAATGAATGAAAAAATGGAAGTGGTAAAACTGCAGTGTGTCTGATACCTCAGATTTTTTAGAGATGCTCTTTTGAACATAGACTCTTGATTAAGAATGGTAAATGTTTAGTTATTGCCCATTGAGGGGGAGAATAACATTGTAGAAAGGTAATATTTTTGGAAATTAATCTGAACTTAAAGGCTTAAGCAGAGTTGTTGCCAGTGCAAGTGCTTACATGTAATCTGATAAATTGAATTCCTATCTGTTCTAGTATGGTAAAGTATGTAAATTTTGAAAATATTTTAGAAGACCTTGTAGCCTATGACTTAGGGTGATAATGTGTCACTTTGACCTTCCCCCTTTCTCTCTACCAAGCAATTTCCTCAAAGTTTGCCCTGGAGAAATGTGACATTCTAAGTTAAAAAAAAAAAAAACATGGCAGGTGGATGAGCTGCTGTTCCTCCTGTGACTAAATATTGAAAGGATTTTAATGTTCTTCAGGAACAGCCATGTCTGCTGTAGTGGTTTGAGACTCCCCAAAGTAAATTTAACTGGAAAAAAAATTATTATGTGTCTGTTACTGTAAAACCACACCTATTTAGGTGGAGACCTGTGTGATGTATTATGGATCTCCTCTGCATTCCTTACCCACTGCTTTAAAAACTTCCATCCTGACATTCCTGCCAGATCTCGTTTCATGCTCCCTTTATTGTGTTTATATATCAGTGAGGATCAATGGTGCCCTGAAACCTCAAGTTTGGTTAAAGTCCAACAAGGGTGGTGATGTTTCCTCACCAGAGACACTGTGGAGCTTAAATCTGTGCATTAGATACTGGAGGCTTTTATGGATGTTGCATATGGAATTTGACATGCTGACAGAAGGTCACTCATCTTTGTTTTTTCTTAAAGAATGTGTTTCTGGAATGAATAATTCCTAATGCAAGAATCTCATATGGGTATTTTACACTTAGAATCTACATCTTAATGACATATAAGTAACTTAGTCTTCACCAGGCAATCTTCCTGAAAGTCTAAGGTGATTTTTTTGTCTCTGAAAAAACTCGTAAACTCTCTTAAACATGTTAGACAGTTACTTTATCTGTTAAAAAACTCTTTAATTTTCATTCTAGCAATAAGAGGGATCAGTTGGAGCTCTAGATATGCTTTGTTAGTTCAAGTGTGGGTTTTGGTTTTTGACATGTCTTCTGTTTTAAATGCATTTTCTTTTCAGCTCAGGCTTGTGCAGATGTTCTGGCATTAGCCAAAGAAGCTAGAAAGCGAAATCTTGGTCCTCTTCATCCTTCCTTTAATGTGATAAAGATAATAAGAGATGGACTGATGAGAAATCTTCCAGAAAACACGCACCAGTTGTCATCGGGCAGACTGTGTATTTCACTAACCAGAGTATCAGATGGCAAAAATGCCTTGATATCTAATTTTAACTCTAAAGAAGAAGTTATACAGGTATATTTCTTTTTGGCAACTTTTAAGAGTTTCTGTAATCCTGGGTCCATTTAACATCATCTGTTGGATTTCTACGTTAAGCGTTTCAGTGACACTGACAGTATTTTAAAGAGGAATTCAAACTTTATTACACTAGATTCATGTATTCAATTTTTCCCACTCAATGTGTCTGAGCAGTTTTGGTGAGGAGGTACAAGGGATCAGTCATAAAAAAGGATAAATGCCTTTAAACTGCAGTGGGTCTAATGAAACTGTATTTTTAATGAATAAGAATTTAAGGTCATTCTTATAAAAGCAATGATCAAGAAACAGTTTAAAAAATCTTAGTGTCAATAATAAAGCTAATTTAATATGATCCCAGGATGCTGATATTTGTGTCCCCAGTCATTACTTTGATTACTCAGAAAATGTATAGCTTGAGTGAATGGTCATAATCTTTTCCTTTCTGATTACCATTTCTAGAAATGGCCTTTTAGTGAGTCTTACATTTTTTTTTAGATTGAGTATGATTAAAAAAAGACATGGAATACCCTCATTCTGTTTAAAGTAATGCTTGATGATATGCTCTTTTTTCCCCCCAATTTTTATTGAAGTGTTCTCACTGGGGATTTTTTTGGTTGCTTAGTTGTTTTTTTGCTAATACTTAAAAAAAATAAAGATAAATATTAATGTCAGTAATGGAACAGTTAACATTTAATTTATACGGTCTCATTTTCTTACAGGCATTAATCTGTAGTTCATTTGTCCCTATTTATTGTGGCCTAATTCCACCATCATTTAGAGGTGTGGTAAGTCTCTATTGTTAAGATCTAAAAATAGATCTAGCTATTCTGAAAACACTAAGAGAGAATGCATATGGGGTTTTTCGTTATCCTACTCTAAAATAAATACCTTCATCATAGCTTCTAGTAGTGTAGCTGTAACAAGTTTTCAAAAAAGGAAAGAAACAATGTGTGGAAGATGTTATGTGTATTTTAACACACACATACTGTCTCTCTCCCTCCTCTTCCCTTGAAGATGCATCAATAAAAGAAGAAGATACTGTATGATAATGAGTATTTAACTTATGGATAAATATTTGTTAAAGGAAGTGATGCTCTTTCACCTGCACAAATTTACAGCAAGGGTCACACAATTGTTCAGAAAAAAATCTCTAGTAAGATAGTTTATTGTATATCTTCGTCTTCTGACTGTAGATAGATCTGCCTTACAACTGGATTAAATTTCTGTGTTCAGTTAGGTGTAAATTAAGCTTTTTAATGTCTTCTGGCATTTATATTCTGTGTAAGAAAGCTTGCTTTTTAGAGGTAAAGTATCAGTATGTTAGTGTGTTTTATTGCTTCACAGGAACTGCTGGTTACAAAGCCTCTTAATGCTTCATGGCTATACTGAGCTTTCTAAAATGCCCTGTTAAAGAGAAAAACTGCAGAGAAGTTGGCATGGTTTGTTGTAGGTGTTTTGATTACAGATGTGGATATACATCTGCATTTCAAATCAAGGCAGTGACATTGGTGCCTTTTTTGTAACCCCATTCTATTAACTTGCATTTGCTTTCCTTCCAACTTTGGTTCTCCTTGCAGGGGAAGAAGGAAAGAAAACTGTAAACATCTTTAACAGTGGTTGGTTACAGACTTCTTAAGGCAATTTGCAAGTATTAAAAGGTCAAGAATAGACATGAAATGTATTTTTTTCTTCATGCTGAAATGTAAGCAAAAGTGATTAGAATGGTACAGAGATTTTCTCTATCTGTACTTCTAAACCTTGTATGTCTCCTTAAACTCTTCCAGATTAAAGGTGTTACGAAAACAGAACGTTGGACTGAATCCAAGGTTTAGGTGGATCCAGGCTAATCTGGCTGTTCAGTTCTTGTCACCAGACAACAATGTTATTTTAAAAGGCTTAGTTCAAAACACAAAAACATACAAGTGATGCTTTATTTGGTCATATTTTGAAGAAAAGAAGGATTCATTCTATCCTTTTAATCTTTGCAATTATTTTGATACGATTTTAATGCTTAGGAGGCATCTTTTGATGTAACATGGTAAGAATACCACGGTTGCATATGCTTGGCATGACTCCTATAGGCTTAAGCACAATAGAATGTGAAGTATGTAAACTTGGTAGCATCTTTCTGTTTACTGGCTTGGTGTTCCTGCATGGGTACTGTAGAACAAAGGCTTAAGGATAACTTTCAGTAGGTGTACCTAACTGCCAATTGAGAAGCTTCTCTTTGGGTTTTTCACTCCTTTCAAACACAGCAGTGGTTTTAGATTTAACAAATTACTGGGAGGAACAGCTGAGCAGCAACTCCAAATAATTAAAATAATTTACCTCTGTAGAACAGTGATTCAGATCTGTACTTCCACCTTTTATAAATTTCATGAGAAGGGTCCTCCTTTGCCAGAACTATTGTACTTGATACTTCCACAAAGGACTTGGGAGTTGCACATGTACTGTAGTGATTGCATTGCACACCTGAAGTTTGGCAGGGGCTGCATGCTGCTGGTCCAGAGAGTGTCCAGGGAAGCTGACAGGCAGGAACAGGCCGTGAGCTCTCCACTGCCAAATTCCTAACATATTTCTCACAATGGTCAGGGCAGCTGATGTTGATAATCCAGGTTGGTCCTGCTCAAATCACCAGCTCTGTTGCATTTCTGTTTTACAAGGACCTATGGTTTATGTCTGCTGACTAGTTAGGAAGGAGGAAAATGCAGCCTCTGAACCAGCAAAGGCTGGTGGTCTTTTGCCAGTGTGGGAACAAAGTAGTTCCTTCTGGCCCCATTGGAAAGCTGGCTGCTGTAATTGAGTGGAGGAGCTGTCTGTAGCCACTGCAGTGTCTGCACTATGCGTTGTTTACCCCTTAAGCAGAACACTGTGGATCTCAGATCTTCAAATGTCCGAGGTGGTGATGCACTAGAACTACAGAAATGGGCAATTCAGGGTGAAGGAGACAAAAGCCTAACCTGGAAGTTGCACACAAAGCACGATAGATACCTGTGACTGTTGGCCAACTTTCTGAATCATTGTCCATTTTTACTTGCAGTTTCTTTATGTCCAAATCTTTTTGATGCTTTTCTATCAAATTCTAACTATGGAGAGTATTTTTAAGATCCTGACTCTAGCTGAATGGTTTAGTGTTGCAGAACTTGAACTTTGAAGTGTAGAGCTGCTTTTCTCTTCATGTTGTGTAGGATGATGATCTTTAAAATGCCATAAGGATACAGAAAAAATACATACAGAAAAATCCCAAATAGAATATACTTGGGCTATTTATGGAGCTGTCAATAGGAATGTTTATTTGCATTAGAGAACAAAGCATGTTACTAAAAATATTTAGCCTGGGAGCATAGGCACAGGCTATTCTGTTTCAGCCTTAAGTGCTATTTCATTCTTGCTAGAGAAGCCTGCTAGTCAGGCATTTTCAACCTTCAAGATGTCTTACTTCCGTTCATTTTTGCAGCGCTATGTGGACGGAGGAATCAGTGACAACTTGCCCCACTATGAGTGTAAGAACACTATCACAGTGTCCCCTTTTGCTGGGGAGTGTGACATCTGTCCCAAGGGGAAGTCAGCCAACTTCCATGAAATGAATGTGACCAACACCAGCATTCAGCTCAGTTTGGGGAACCTTTATCGTTTAACACAAGCACTCTTCCCACCAGAACCCAAGGTAAATCACTGCCTTCCTTTAGTTTATCTGTCCATATGAAAGCCTTGCTTTTGCAGAAAGTTACAGTGTCTTAACATTTCATCTAGTCATACAGACTTCTTTGGTGGCATATCTTTTTTCTGTTTTTTCCTGTTTTTTCTTTGTTCTCCTTGGTTTTAATCTCTCTCAGGCTAAAAATGCATATCCTGCTATTAGCTTTCAGTATTTACTTGGGAATTATCACAGGTTTCTATCATAAAGTCAACACTGGTAAATTAATAACTGTCATTTTGTAGTTCTTTCATGTTTGCCTGCTAAAAAGCTAGAAGTTCTAAAGCTTTATGGTTTTGTAAAGTTGTCAATTAGTACTTGACACAGGCAAGTTGCCCTTAAACTGTGCTAAGTGCTGTTGCAGATGTGGTGAGGGAAATGCTCTTGAATTGCTATTGTGGAAGTTGGAAAAATAAAAACAGACCTTTTCCATTGGCTTGGGATGTACTACAGCAAAGAAGTAATTTTTCTGACTGCTATAGATGTATTTTTTTAACTAAGGGCTTTTTGACCATTTTAAGACAAATTTTAAATTCTACTTATGCAGGCTTTATTTTTTTTTTTTAATAGTACCCCAGTGTAGGTGAGCTGGTATTGCATCTGGTAAAAGATATTTTGATAGGGAAGATAAGTCTGAGTCTGAGCTTCAGAACTGCACAGCTGATTTTTCAAAGTTTTGGGAAGTGAGAAGCACTGGGAGGGAAGGAGGGGAATTGGCATACTCCAAACACCCTGTTCCATTGCTGCTAGCAGCTGCTGAGGACTAGTCAAGGAAATGAGGGGAGGGAAGTCTCACAAGCTGTTTGAATGCTGTCCTTTCAGGTGAGTAATTCAGTGCATCTCTAAAGCTGAAAGATAACAATGTACATGATCATGTATGCATCATCACAGTAGCCATGTTAACTTGAATCTGTTGAATTAAAGCAATTGTTAAGGTGATTTTTTTGCTTACAAGAGTGGAAGGTGGATGAAGGTGGCTTTTCATTTTGCAAACTGTTGATCTCAATTTGAAACTCCTTTTATTTGTGTGACTCCTTTACCCTGTGTTTGCAGGTACTGGGAGAGATCTGTGAGCAAGGATATTCGGATGCTCTGAAATTTTTGAAGGAGAATGGTATGTTAATCTTGTAGATAATTATTGATGATGTGGTCTTAACCTGAGTTTTAAAAACAAACAAAAACCCCCCAGATCAAAACAAGTAAAAAGGGTAAGGAGCCTGTGTGTAGCTAAGAAGGAGGTTAGTCTTTGAAGCTTCTTGAGGGATCATAATAGCTTAGTTGTAGAAATGCCATGGTTACAGTAACTGTTCACTTGAGGCAAGTTGCACTGCCACACAAAAATTGAACTTTTGGAGTTTTGTCAAATCTGTGTGAAGTAACTATTAAGCGAAATTTGCAAAGAATTCCAGTTCTAGGCAAATCATATTATTACTTTGCTTTGTGTTAATTGTGAAGGATGGGAATAGGCTACTGCTTCCCACTCCTCTGAAACCTGTATTTTCTATTGCCTCCTATCTGCTGTCATCCAAGTGACTTTCTGGTAGTCCAGAACTGGGAGCTGGCTAACAACAGTGTAAACTCAGTCACAGACAAACCCTTGGCCTATATGATGAAAGACTTAAGACAGCTTATAATGGAGCAGTTGTTGACACCCAGATAAGTTTAGGAAGAGTTCAGTTACTTTACTCTACTCCTAGAATTCTAATAACATGTTTCATATTAATAAATATTATTGCTCTGCAAGCTTTGAGACCAACAAGTTGAAGAGAGTAACCTGATATTAACATGAAGTTAACGTGTTCAATATGCCTGGTCCCTGTAGTCTTTGGATGCAACAGGAAATCGGTACTGGGTCAGGTTAGAGGAATGGGAATGGAAATTGGACATTTGCACTATTACAGATATACCAGCTGCAGGATTGTAATGCACTCATTGATGTACTATGCTGATGCCTGCTTACTAAATATTCAGGTGTTCTTGAAACAGTTCTTTTCACTGAAGAATGTCACAGTTCTGCTTAAGAGCTTGATTTTCTACAGTATTATTATTATGTATTATTATTTAATGAGAGAGTCCTGCTTTCTACCTTTTACCAGGTGATTAAAAGCACAAGCTCTACAGAGAGTCTCTAGTTTATGGTTGTCTGTTCTGAGTGGGGTCCTGTAGCTGTACTGCACCCCCGAATTTCCTGCAGGCATGTTTCCATTCGACACTGATATCTGACATTCCTTGCAGTTCTTCCTCGATCTCTTTGCCCCATGTTCTCCCTGTATTGCACTATTGTCCTCCTTTTCACACTACTAATCCTATGATCAACTTTGGTTTTATTCTGTCACAGGGTTCTTTTGCGTCAAGCTTAATCAATGATAATTATAACCTTGCCAAAGTCATTTATTATGCATCACCTTTCCAATTAAGTTATTTCGATTGTAGGGATTAATCTTTCCCTCCATCTGGGACACTTCAAATATTTCTTTTTTTTTTTTTGCTAAATTCACTATATATTCCTGTATATTCCTTTGATATTTGTCTTTTACTAGTACTTGCAAGTAGGATACAGTTTCTATTCTATGTAGATATAGATCCTAGTCATATTGGGTATATTATAATGATTTTCTGGAAACCAAGTATAAATACACTTCTTGTATTTTTCTCTTTGTACTCATTATCTAATTCTTGTTTCTAAGGTAATTATCAGTGCTATTTCTTAATTGGCACCGTTTTGCAATGCAACCCATGTTGATTGAGATCTGTACTTTGGATATAACTTAAAAAAATATTGTAACCTGCTTGCTTTCCTTTTAAACCCTGATGTAGCAATGCCTCAGAGTACTCCTGTGATACCTGCCATATCAAATGTACCAAATATGTGATGTGTTTGACATGTTTTCTTTCAAGTACCTATTAAATCAGTTTTCCTCCTGTACTTTAAATAATTTGCTTTTTTGCAGAAAAACAACTTTGGTAAACGACTGTATGTTTCCAGGGCAGTTTCACCTAATTGTTCACTTTCTCCTTTTCTTTAGAACCTGTTTCAAAGTAAGATCTAAACCTTCAGAAGAGCCATCATTGTGGTTAAACATTTGTGGGATGCTAAGAGCAGGTGCATTTGACATTGGGTAGATGATATTCCCTCAGGACAGGTCTGTGTACAGACACACAGACTGCAGGTGCTGTACAGGTACTTGGAAGGCCTGTGGATCAAACCTGACTGAAAGCTCTTGACTCTTTCAGGTATTCTGAATGACTCAATTTATATCCACTTGTCCTTCACAAAAAGAAATCCTCATGAGGCTGCACAGCACATTGACCATGTGAAGAGAAGAAAATTGACAGAAAATAACAGAGTAGAAACCTTGAAAATGACCAGCTTAAATGACCAGCTAAAGCAAAATCCATGGCCTTTGGAGAAGAGCATATTTGAGAGTCTACCTCCCAGGCTTCGTAAAGGTGCATGCTTCAGGCTGTTTCCTGTAACTTTGAGTGGCAAACTTTGATTTTTATTTCTTTTTAATTAATTCTTAGATTTATGCTCAGAAGTTCTGGGTAATGCATTTTGTCCCTGTGTCTGTGTTTCCCATATTTTAAAATAACATAGAGAAGGTTTGTGGTAAGAGTGCCCCGAGATTAATTCTTTCATTTTCTAACTGAGCCTTATTCAGTAACACTTGATACCGTTGACTGAATATTACAAAGCTTGAAGAAAATAATTTAAACTGCTTTCAAATAGTGTAACATCTTTTCCAAAATGATTATTCTTAAGCACTGCAGGAGGCTTGTAAAGAACAGAATGGGTTCTATGCTCAGTTCTCGAAACTCTTCCCAATGCGGGTGATCTCCTACCTGATGCTGCCATACACACTCCCAGTGGAGTCTGCTTACTCAGTTGCTTTGAGGTAAGGAGCTTGTCATGAACTCTTTCAGAATTATTATAATTTTGGAAATTTACTCATTGAGGGCTTATTCAGTGTTGTAGGCATTCTGGTACTCTGGAATTCAAGTGGTAACTGTCAAAAGGCCCATTATTTCTGCCTATGTGATGCATTCTCCTAAAGCCGGTATACTCTAAGACTAGATAAATAGACATATTAAGAAGATTTGTAAATAATATACTCATATAACTGATATCTATCTTGTAATTGCTCAAATGAAGCACCCTTATTGTGCTTTTCAGGAGCACCTTCTATACTGCTATATTCTGCATGGGTATCTCAACTCTATCCACATACTTCTTGTGCTTCTTTTTGAAGTCAGGAGTGAAATCCACTATTTACTCACCATACAAATTCTCTTACTAGTTTTGCTTAGGTTGACTGAAAGTTGTGCTCTTGGAGCAGGGCTTAACTTGATAAGTTTCAATTCTTGTAAAGGGGAAATTATGCTAAATGGATGCACCATGAATCCTAAGCTTTGTACCTGCTTAAGGGAATTCCAGCAGAAGATGAGCAGAAGATATCATTACTATCTTTAGAAAATCTTGAAAAATTAATTCTTCTGTAAATCAAACCGTATAGAACTCCAGTGAAGTATTTTGTTTCTGTGCCACTGAATGTGCCATTTTTGGTGGTTGGCAAGGAAGCAAGTTTCCCCATATTTCACAGTGGGGTTTTCTTCCTTGTCCCACTCTGATGTAACTGACTTCTGTTAAGGGTGTCATAAGAAAAAAAAGTACATTTGTGACATTCTTTTGCCTTCTCTTTATTCTTCCATTGTGCTTTTCTTTTGATCTTCTTCCTCTTCCACCTTGCTTTAAACTGACCAGAAAATTCCTACCAGAAAGGTTGTGGAGACAGGAATATTTTGCAGGCTTCCTGAACTGGTCACATGGATGCACACCCTGGTCAGCCACTCAGTATAACTTGCAGATGCAGTGATCTGTGCTGCTCTTTATCTTAGCTTGTAGAAAAGAGATGAGTGGGCTAGATGAGAATTCAGGGAGGCTGGGAAGAAATGGAGACCTTGGTAGGGGAGTTGATTTGGGGGAGAAAGAAAGCTGCTTTGAATGTGGCACCTGCTGTAGAAACATATAATGCAGATTAAATCTACTGCTTGCAAAACATGTCTTTTGGTTTTGCTTGTAGGTTAGTAAACTGGTTTCCTGATATGCCTGCTGATGTTCGATGGATGCAAGAGCAGCTTTTTCGGATTGCTGGTACAGTTTATTCCCAGGCTAAAAGCAAGCTGTTCTGTACAGCCAGGTAAAGTGGAGTGCTACTGCATGCCAAAGATGCATTTTTAGAAATTCTCTCTGTTTTCAGACCTTCAAGTACTAATCATCTTTCTTAAAACAGGATTTAGTAATTTTCTCAAGGCTAACACAAACAAATATTCACTGCTTCAAATCTGCTTTCTGGTGCTTTTTGTTTAGAACTGATCAGTGACTGCTACACATTGTAGATAAGGAGGTATTTCCTCTTGGTAGATTTATGCTTTTGGGGAGAGGGGTGGGCTGTGTGCATTGGAGTGAGAACAGAGACACTGCTTGTTCTCTGCTCCACAGTAGCTGAAGTAATCACTAAGAAAAGAGGGGAGAAATGTTACTCAAATGTGATAAATCAGAAGTAGCAGGTAGGAATGGGATAACAGTGGGAGGAAGACTGAATTCTTAGGAATCTGGACAGGAGACATTCTAAGACTTAAAAAGTAGATTAATATGAAGGACAGTATTTTAAGATAGTTGGGAGGAATGAAAATAAGACACATGGTGTAAAATTTTTAGGAACTTCTATTTCTATGAAAGTGAAGCCTTGCCTTCATTATGCTTCTTTTACTTTCAGACTCTTTGTTGAACTTTGTAACACTGTGTGTGTGGAGGTGACACCTCACTATGAATCCATTATGAATACCATTATCATTTCCCATTTTCTAGGGAGTGTAGAGTTTGCCCAATGAGCTCTGCAAACTTTCACACAATTAATATGACCAATATTCAGATTAAGATTTTCCTGTACTTGTTGCTGGAACAGAATTGCACAGCCATGTCAGAATACTGCTATACACAAAAACAAAGGCTCTCTCTGAGGTCCAATTGCTTATAAATATGAAGTCTCCTAAGATCTGGTCTAAAAAAAAATACAAATCCAGACTTCAGCAGAGTTGGTCATCTCTAGTTGACTGTAATTTTTTAAATTATTGTCCCAACTCCTGGAGTTGCTGGGTAGGAGGTACAACAAGGGAGAAAGAGATTTGGCTGAAAAGAACTATTAGGAGTGAACAGAACTCTGAAACACTTCATAAAGGTTTTCAGGAGGTAGCTGTAGCACTGGAGACCCCTAACTGCAGCAGTTATTTCAGTTAAATAATTGCCATGTTCTATATACAGCATGTTTTAAAATTATATCAAAAAATACTCTTTTATTCAAGCCAAGAATTCTTGAGCTTTTGCCTTCCTGGTTTTAATAATAAAGTTAGGTAAGAAGGAAGTTCAAAGATGCTCTTTTCTTGCTCTGGCAATGCACTGAGCCATCAAAAATGCAGGTTAGATATGTCTTGAGAAAAACTGCTTGATCTACTTCCTTGTAAGAAGTTTTGCCAGGTTCTGGATTGGTGTAATGAAAGTTTCAATTCATATGCTCTATCCTTTAGAAATAGAGAGTATTCAAACTTACTGTTAAAGGTTCTGGCTTAATGGAAGACTTTTAATGAGGTTGAATCTTGGGTTTTCTTCCCCCTTTGGAAGTACTAAATGGTGGCTTTAATAAAAGGTTGTAAAGATAGTTCCTTTTTACAATATTCAGAAGCATTTAATTCCTGTACACTAATAGCCTATCTTCTCTCTTTCTGAAATCAGTTAAGGCCTTTTCTTGTATATGACTAGTTGTCTTTTGAGGCCATCTCTCTGAGCAGAAATGTTCTTTGTATATATTTTCTGTCATCCTATTGTCATCTCTTCAGTTCCTTGATACCATATGTAATCCAGTGTCTTTTCTTCTTTTCTTAGTGATATTTCTGACTCCTTTCCACAATAAATTTGGGTATAGTCACCTTTCTGCTTTTAGCCTTATTTAACAGTCTCTCAATGTCTCTCATATTCCAGTTTTACCAATCCTGAGTCTCTTAATCTGAAACAGGCATTGGGAAGACACAGTATCACAAGTTTGTCTTAGAACTAACTTCTTAGAGGGTTATTTGGTCATTGTCTTACGATTAAACAGAAACTGTGTTTTTCTTCTCATGGAAAAGATCAACCAGTGTTGAAGTGCATGTATGGCAAATTGAGGTATTTTTTGTGTGTGAGAGGGGTTGTGGCATGTTGCTTTGCTGGCTTTTTGTTGTTTGGTTTTGTTTTTTTTCCCAAAAGCACTGCAAGAGAGGAGAGAAAACTCTGAAGAAAAAAAAAATAGGGTGTTCTTGGTTAAAACTTCAGTTTCCTGTTTCTCAAATTGGAAAAGACTAACCTGGTGACTCAGGTGCTGGTTTAGAGTGTAGAAAAGTTCTGTTCCAGTTGTTCAGGTTGGTGGTAACAGGCTGATTGTTGAGGTTGGTGATAATGAGCTGATTGTAAAGTGGAATGCAGAGTTGGCCTTTGGGAAGCTGACCAACTGCATTTGCTACTTAACTTGTAAACATTATAAAAATGTCATTGAAACACTAATAATCTTTTTTCCTTTCTTTTTAAACAGGAAAGACAATTATGTATCACTAAGAAAATGTCAGACTGTCCCATCTACTGTGGAATTCCATTCTTCGTACTGCCACCTTAAAATGCCTCACTCTTCTGCACACATTGAGAGCTGGCTCTGGGAATCTTCCTGCTTCATGCACTCAGCTGTGAAAAATGCTTCTGCTGATATACAGGAGCAGTCAGACTTCAAGTCCTATCCTAATTTTCTCCCAAATCCTGATGAGTCTGCGTTGGAAATAGATGTTGACTCTTCCTCAGAGACAAGTTTCCAAACTGCTCCAGAGTATTAATTTGGAAGCAGATTCCACAGTTTCCAAAATTGAAATTTGGCAGAGAAACTTAAAACTAGACTAGAAATCACTTTGTCTATTGCCAATAAGTCTTGAAAAATTACTTGTTTACAGCTTCCTGACAAAACTGCCTTGGGAATTTTATTGTTTTAAGGATTATAAAAACAGTGGCTGCTATACTAAGTAACAAACAATAACTCTGTTGAAACACCAGCTCAATCAACTGTACTAAGACTTGTAATGAAACAGTGTATCCCTGGAAATAATTTTTTTAAAAAATTACTTTCAGCATAAAAATATAAATTCTGTAAACAGATTGTTAGACAAACAATCATAGATAAAACATTTTTAAAATATAATTCTTAACAATATTATATGTTAAGGTTACTTTTATAGCACTTAAATTAAATGGGACTTTTATTTCCTTAAGGAAATACACAAATGAGCTTTTTAGTGGCCTCCGGTGTCCATTTGCCTTATGTTTAAATGTATTGCTGTGTTTATGGAAAGTGGTCTGCACAAGATACTGTAGGAACAGTATTATTCTAGGTTGTTGTATGTATTCTGCTGTTCATATACCTTTCCTCTGTGTCTCTTCCCCTCTTCAAATACTTCAAGGGAAAACCACATAAGAAATGGGGTACATTCCACTGAAGTGGAAACAAGTACAGTTTCAGTGATTTCAGAGGACTTTTTTTTGAACTTAGTAAAGGCTTAATACTTGACTTAGCATTGAAAAGCAGGTAAAATAGTGACTGTGAGTAGTAGCAAACAGTATGTTGAGAAGGTGTTAAAACTTTACAGAAGATGTTAACAAAAATCAATGTATAGCAAGTGGTGAATGATGTTTAGGTTGTGTCTCTAATTGTTGCCCGATAATTTTTGATTTTTTTCCCCTCCAATTTGAGAGATTTTTCTTCCCTTCTTTCATTTCCCTCTTGCTAAAGGAAAGAAAAAAAATGTTGCTCCTGTCTCAGGTAGCGTGCACAACCCAAAGGAAGTTTTCCAAGATTGTTAGAAGCAGCAAATGTGTGAGACTTGGTGGAAGTATCAATATCCAGGGAGCTCTGCAAAGGTCTCAAATAATGCTTGAAAAGTCAGGCAAATCATATCTCTGTTGAGCAATGGCAGCTTAAGCCATTTCATCTACAAAGGTTCTGCACCATTTTAACAAAGACAGTTGCACTAGTGTATGAAAGCATCTGGGAAGGAAAGCCATATTAAGCTTAGCTACTGTTTTGATGGTTTGTTACCAGGTCTTCTACAATTTTTAAGTATAAGGAAACAATAATGACTTCACCGTTGATTTGCAAGTGTTTGGAGGGAAGTGTGTGGCCTTTGGAAGCTTCTCATGCAGGAGTGTGAGTTCTGTGCAACTCCAGTGCAGCCTAGGGAACAGTTTCCTGAGGGCCTGTTGTCCAGGGAAACGGGTTAGATTGTGATGCTCAGGAGCTGGAAGGTGCGAGGGTGAGCTTTGGTCTCCAGAACTCTGGCAAATAGCAAAATGTAGCACTTTGAATTGGGCCGGCCTTTCAAACAGTTTCTCCGGTGTGATTTCCCTAAGCTTGAAGTGCTACAGTTTACAACATGCAAATTGATTTTAGACTGGGGAGGAGCAGGGGAGGAAGGGCTGAGCTGTCTATTTCTGTCTATAGAAGGCCCGTGCTATTTTACTTCAGCTCTTCTGTTAATTTCTTGTGTGAATGTATTGTCAGACTTGCAAAAAAAGTTGGAAATGTTACTCTAACTACAATTAAAATATACAAATATGTTTTAAATAGTCTTCATCATACAAAACATTAGTTTACCATCTTGTGTTAGAATTGAAGCAGGAATGCCAAGTTTTGTTTCTGGTCTGGGTTGGAAGACTTACATTAACTACATTTAAATCAACCTTAACCACTTTTTCTGTCGGGCACAGCTCCAATTTTGTCTCCTTTTTCTAAAATAAAAACACAATCTCTTCTGTTGGCATGCTTTCTGAGGTTTCTTGAGTCTGATTCACCCTAGCACAAGTTAAATCAGAATGTGTTGATGTCATTGAACATTTAGGCAGTTTGATAGTTCTGAGGTGTCTTTTTTTAAAGAGTGCTACTCTGAAGTTTGAGTTGCTTGTTCATGCTCCAGCTGGACCTGAATGTCACCTTAATTTAAAGTTCGGGGTGTGTGTATGTGTGTGGGGGGGTGTTATTGTTTTTTTATTTGTTTGGTTTGTTTTGGGGGTTTTTTGTGGGTTTTGCTGGAGTTTGTTTTTTTGCAGTCAGTTATTTTACAAATATCTCGTTGCATTTAAACAGAAAATTAAAAACCAGAAAAAGTTGGGTCTGGAGGGAGAAAACAGAGGGTGTGTTGTTTCTGAGCTAAAACTAATTTAGCAGATAACTAAATATAAATAAAATATTGTAATAACATATTACAGAATTTGTTCTATGTATAATAGAAGATACACTAAAACATTTATATCGAATACATATTTAATAACAAAAATAAATTATATCAATAAACTGTATAATAACTATTGTACTTACCTATAATACAAATATAGAAATAAAATATGGAAATATATAGAAATAATAATATAATGTACTGTTATATATGTCATGTAATAACAATAGCAATAATAAGCACAAACCTAGCACTTTAAAGGAATTTACAAGAGGGGCTTTCAGGTTCAGGTGCCCCATCTGATTCCCTGGGATCCAGGGAGCTGCGGCTGCAGAGCCCATCCTGTCCAAGGGAGCTGAGGACAGGCGCCCGTGCCCGGCTGCTGTGACAAACACGCCCGTGGGGTGGGGCTGACACCCGTGGAATTGGGGTGAAACACGCGGGTTTGGGGTGACCCATGTGGGTTTGGGGTGACACACGTGGAGTTGAGGGGGCACCCGTGGGTTTGGGGTGAACCAGACGGGTTGGGGGGACACCCGTGGGTTTGGGGTGACCCATGTGGGTTTGGGGTGCCACACGCGGGTTTGGGGGCACCCGTGGGTTCGGGGTGCCACACGCGGGTTTGGGGTGACCCATACGGGTTTCGGGTGCTACACGCGGGTTTGGGGGGCACCCGTGAGTTTGGGGTGACCCGTGTGGGTTTGGGGTGACCCATGTGGGTTTGGGGGGACACCCGTGTGTTTGGGGTGCCACACGCACGTTCGGGGTGACACCCGTGGGTTTGGGGTGACCCATGTGGGTTTGGGGTGACACGCGTAGGATTGGGGTGCCACACGCGGGATTGGGGTGACCCATGTGGGGT
>VZRZ01005546.1:420825-444189 GCA_013398175.1 Climacteris rufus | reverse complement strand
GCGGCGACCTTCGGGCCGGGCACAGCGCGGCCGGGGCCGGGGTCGGGGCTGGGGCCGTGTCACCCCTCACTCGCTCCGCGGCTCCGAGCCCGGCACCGCCGCACTGCTGGGACAGGGAAAAGGGGTCGGAATCCGTCCCGGTTCTCGAAGTCGCCTTCCCTTCCCGGCTGGTTTCTGAGTCTTTTTATAGAATCATAGATGCTGATGGCTTGGAAGGCAATTTTAAGATCATCTAGTCCCACGTGCCCTCTGTTATGGAGAGGGACGCTTTCCACTAGACCCGGTTGCTTCAAGCTGCATCTGGCCTGGCCTTGAACGCTTCGAGGGATGGGGCAGCCACAGCTTCTCGAGGGAACCTGTGCCAGGGCCTCACCACCCTCACAAAGGAGAAAAATTTCTTACTGAGTAAAAAATTTATTGCTGTAGAAAACCCTTGTCTTTTAAATGTTTTTCCTGAGTCTTTCCCAGAGCTGACCTTCTCATGGGGGCGAACTGGCAAGAACAAGACCGGGAAAATGCAAATAGAAAAAAAACCCCACCCGAAACCAAACAAAACAAAAACCCAAACATCCGAAAAACCACAATGCAAAGAGAAGCTGCCCCTGGTGAGAAGCAGAGGGTGGAGGGTTGCACTGCTTGGAGAGGGCTGTGGTGCCTGGGAGTCGTTGTGAACAGATGCATAAATCTCTAAATCCATCTACCAGTGCTTAAAGAAGAAATAAAGGTTTAAGTGTTCAGTTTTAAGGCTGAAGAACAGCTGCAGGGAGCTGACTCCAGTTAAGGCTCCAGAGTGTATAATAGCCATGACTAATGTAATTTCTGTTTCAAAATTTCTTCTTGTGTTCTCTGTTTGGCGTTCATCTGTAATATGAACTACTAGACGGTATTGTGTGGATACAGAGTGTTTCACACTTGCCTGAAAATTATGACAGCAAGAGAAGCTTCTGTCCTCATTTAACTGGATTTTGATATGTAACAGCGATTTGCTATTCAGGAAAACAGCTATCCTTAAATGATGCAGCAAGCACTGTATTAGTGACTAAGACTAGAAATAGATTTACTGAGTTACCCAGTCCTGAGCTCTGCTTTTGCAGGTAACTCCATTCATTGTTGAATCTGTTATGTTCTGATAAAGTCTTATTGTAGGACCCTTTCAGGTATAATAAATAAAGTGATGCTGTGCTGGAAAGAGTTTTGATTAGAATGTCTGACTCTAATGGTCAGAGCCAGAGGTTCTGGAGCCTTATTTGAAAGGTTAGTTCTAAAAGAAATACTGAAATATAAAAAGACATAAATGCATGCAAAGCAAACCAACGTTCTGAGAACACCCTTTTTATTTTATTCTTTGACATTCACATTCTTCTCCCTCCTAAAATCCAAACTAGAGAAGTGACAGCCCAAGTTTTAAATTTTTTTTTAAGAAGGTGAAATTCATCTTTTAACACAGGAAGCTCGTCTTAAAAATTAAGGCTGTTTTTTGGAAGAGTGCAGAGTATTTTTCAGAAATTATTCAATGTGCAAGCTATTTAGCTTTCATTAAAAATTTCAGCAAGCAGGTAGTGTCTAGTATTCTGGTAATTCCATTCATTTTAGTTCTTCTCTTTTGCTCTTTTCCCTTAGGATTTGATGAGCACACTGTTGAGAGCCATGGGTTTTTCTCTTTTACAAAAGGCATAAATCACAAATCGATGTACCTGATTAAATGCAGTTTTCTTTTCTGCTTTCAGAGTCTGGAGCCTCTTCCAATGGCTGGGCCAGACTTTGGTGCCTTGGGAGAGGAAGCTGAACTGGTTGAAGTTGAACCTGAGACCAAGCAGGAAATTCTTGAAAACAAAGATGTGAGTGTCTGAACAACATCCTGATTATTTTTGGTAGAGAGAAATGCCTTGGCACCCTTTCTTACTTGTTTTTCCCTAAGGCAACTTTCTAAGCTATGATTTGAGATGTGAAAGAATTACATTTAGTACTGTTTTATCTGCTGTTACCTGGTTCCTGTTCTTCTTTTATCCTTACCACAGGAGTTATTAAAATTCAGCTTTGAGCTAATTAACCTTTTTGCAGATGCTGCTGCCCTCCTTCTCATAGGAGTTTTCTACTTCTGCAGGCTGCTTAGGAGTAAAGCAGGCACCTGTCCTTCACCTGCTCAAGTGCAGCATTAGGCAGGTTAGGGGAAAGTGCCACCATGTCAATTATATTATGAAGGGAAATACTGACTCCAGCATCCTCCAGCAGAGGATGGTCACTTTTTTAATATATAATTTACATGTGAGAGTATGTGTGTCTTAGCCCATAATATATTTAGTCATGCTAGAAGGGTGAGTTACCATGTTGTCTTAGTTTTTTATTAACATTTTTAGTTATGTTATTCAGTCATCCTCACTTAAAGGTTGGCAGTAAGATTTGGTTTTTGATTTAGTTCATTATGTACTTATGCTGACAGACCTTTTTTAAGAAATTTGCAGTAATGCTAGGTTGCTCTTATTTTGCTGTTTTATTATGTGTCAATGCATAGAGTTGTACAGATATATGTGATACAGATAGTATAATCTGCATAGTCTCTTTTACAGGCTCTGGTATAGAATCATAGAATTGTTTAGGTTGGAAAAGACCTCTGAGATCATTGGGTCTTAACTGTTCCCCCAGCACTGCCAAGGCCATCACTGAACCATGTCCCAGGTGCCACATCTACACAGTTTTTAATCCCTCCAGGGATGGTGACTCCACCACTGCTCTGGGCAGCCTTTTCTAATCCTTGACAACCCTTTGAAGCATTTGCAGGGCTTTTTTGACTTCTACACCTAAAATTATAATTCACTGAAAAGGTTGGAAAAATAAGGGAAGTGTAATCACTGTAGTCCATTTGTACCAGGTAGCATGGAGTGTCCTGTGGTTTTTACAATAAAATTGTTTCAGATTATAAAATGAAAGTATAAAGCCTAAATAATGCAAATGATCTTCATCTGCATTTTAAACTGCACTGCTTCTGTGGTAGTGATGATTTCAATAGAGTTTAAATATTTGTGGCTTGGTACACTTGTTTGTTGTTTGTTTTCCTTCTTTTAATTCTTTGCTTATGTGTAGCTGATACAAGAAGTAGCAAACAACTAGGATTAACTACATATTGTGTCTTATGAATCTTAATACTTGTGTAATTTCTGCAGTTGCTAATTTGTCCATACACCATTTACAACTAAAATCCTAGCAGCTGTAGTCTGACTGTGTGTTTCTTCTGCTACAACCACTATTAGCTTTGGTGTTAGAGTTCTGTTTTCTTTAATTTTTGTGTTATGGGAACAATGTCCTACAGTCGTAGACAGCAGTGATTTCTGATAATGTAGGTTAGCAGTAATTAGCCCTAGGAATCATTAGGGTTTCTCACTTGGACAATAGTAATTGTTGTGCATGGGTGATCTTGATACTCATTATTAGATGCAAATTCAGTGTTTGTGTAATTTGTAAGCATTTGTTGTCTTTAGGTGGTGGTTCAGCATGTGCACTTCGATGGACTTGGAAGGACCAAAGATGACATCATCATGTATGAAATCTCTGATGTTTTCAAGGCTAAAAATCTCATTGATGTAAGTGTTGTAGTGAATATTGGATCTTCTGTTTGAAAGTTAATTAAAGAATTTTCTCTCTTTTTCCTGCTTTGGGCTACTCCACTGGGACATGGGGCAACTTTTCAAGTTTTCTGTGATTCTGACCTTGTGACACAGAAGCCAAACTTTAATGTGAAACACTGGCAGATACTGCATTTTCTGCTGTATTCTGCTCCAATACGTTGTGAGATGGCAAACAAGACTCAGATATTTTTTTCAGCTTTACTCTTCCCATTTGAGAATTGGTAACTGTGTAGGTGTCACTTTGATTAATTTGCTTAAGAGAAGTTAGTGGAAGTCAGCACAGAAGACTTGATCCACAGTGGATCAAGTGTGTGTTAGGCTGGATCTCCTTGCACTTTTAGGTACTGACTCCTGCTGGAGTGTGCCTGTCAATAGGATCTGTAAATTGGACTAAATTTAAACATATTAGAGTGTTTGGGTTTTTGCCAGGAACAGGGCCCCCCCTAAATAGGTGTACAAGTTTTAACTACTGGAACCTATTTGAATAATCATTTTAACTATTAAAGTAATTAGGAAGCAAACTAACAAAAAGTATGAAAGTGTTGAGCCAGATGCTCTGGGTTTAATTTATTTCTACAGATGCAAGTATTAAAGTGATAGTGTTCTGTTTTGAAGTTTCATATATATATCTTTATTTACAAAATCTTTGAAGATTTTACAACTTAGCTGCATTTTAACTGATTTATCCTTGTTTTTTGAACCTGAAAGAGTCAAATAGACTAGATGACCTTGAAGATCCCTTCCAACCCAAAATAGCCTGTGATTCTATGGCTGAGCTACTTTTCTCATCCTGTAGGTGATGAGAAAATCACATGAAGCTCGTGAAAAGTTGCTTCGTCTGGGCATCTTTAGACAGGTGGATGTTCTGATTGATACCTGCCAAGGTATGTATTCCCTCAGTAATCCTCACCTTTTTTCTTACACATGCATGCCTGTAATACGTCCTTCCCTGTGTAATAGGTGGACGATTTTTATGTTTATAACTTAGTCTTGTATACATTTATATATTTTAGATGAGCACATGGGTGTGCTGTGTATACAAACGTGTGTGCCTCTGTCAGTTATCCTTATGAAGGTCTGTTTGCATCTGTGTTTAAGTATTACTTGGCCATGAGTGGATTTCCAGCACTAAAATAATTACAGTAAACATTTCTTAATCCACAGTTTAAAGGAAGATGTGAGGGAAAGCTTGAGGATGTGTCCTGCACTTCCATGTATCACACATCACATTGACATGAAATGATGAAAATGATTAAATGATCCTGTGATGGAACTAAATTCTGCACTCGTATCCAAACATCTTTTTCTCAAGCCACTTCACTTTGTAATGTGGACTTTTATTGTCCTTTAACTCAAACAGCTTTCAAATAATTTAAGAATCTTCTGTCAGCAATTTAAAAAATAACTCTGTAGAGATAACATACACTTTGTTTGTTTGTTTATTTGTTTGTATAGGAGATGATGCCCTTCCAAATGGTTTAGATGTGACCTTTGAAGTAACAGAATTGAGAAGATTAACTGGAAGCTATAACACTATGGTTGGCAACAATGAAGGCAGTATGGTATGGATTATTTAAAGTTATTAGTAATGCATTTTGATATTCCTTTTACTTTCAGTTTCAAACCTAGCAAGGAATTTGGTGATCCAGTCTTGATTCAGCCTAAGATTTTGTCTAGCCTTTGTGTAAGGCTTTCATTCAGCAAATGCCTATTTTGAGCTAGGGGAGAATGCTGTAGCTTCCAACTCAGCATGTTAATATTTTAAACCTTGAAACTTCTTGAATTATTTCTTGATAATATTTAAGATGTTTTATCTACTGGAGAGATTAGTAAGAAACTTGGCTTTGTGTTTCTATGAGATAAGGTGGGGTTTTTTTCAGTCCTAATGCTTTATGTTTGACTTAGAAATTGGTCTTGTTTTTCTCTGTTTTAGCCCAGTATCAGTTATTTTGGGCTGTAGAACACAAGGTTTTCACAAATAATATAAGCTTTGGAACTTGTTTTCATATGATTCAATTAAGGATGCATCAGATGAAAACCTTGTGTGAAAAATATTTACCAGCTGACACAGGAAGTAGCAGCTGTACTGCTGCTCTGTGAATGTGCTTTTACCAGAAGTGCTGGTGTGAGCAGGTCGTGCTTTCAGGTGCTCATCCTGCACCCTTTCTGCCTTCTCACATGCACAGGGCAGCTGTGCCTGAGGCTGCTAGATAAGCCAGATCAAGGGACTCATCCTTTTCTTCTTAGGGGTATTTTTAACCTGGATAAGATCCTGCATGACTCAAGTGATGGTGTTTTGCATGTGCAAGGAGAATTGGAACTGGATGAGTTGAGAGCTGCTTATGCAGCTCCACTGCCAAGAGCCAGGTCGAGGGTGTTGTGGCCTGAAGGAAAGCAGCAGGGAATCCTACCTGTTGCTCACAGTGCTGCTCAAAACTGACTGAAAGCTCCTTGGTTTTCTCTTTTTTACTCAGCTTTCTCTTCTATTTGATTTCAGTGTATTACAGAGAGGTAAAACTTGTGAATGCTCTAAAAGCATGACTTGTATACACTGGTATTGGCAACACAGGTGATGTTTCTTTAAGGGTTGAATAGATTTGAAATTTATTCTAATCCCTTAAATTCATCTGGAGTTTATACATCTAATACTTCATACTGAAGGCCTTTTCTGTTAAGCTGAATAACAGCATAGTAGCCATCATTACAAAGCTCAGGTTGCTCAGGATTTGCTTCCAATAGCTATTAGACAATGACAGTCAGGCTTTGGCAGCTTTTTAATATTCTTTTACAATAGAACACACAACAATAGTACAGTGGTAGTGATAGTGTCTGTGTTTGGAGGAAACCTGCTCCATCTTTTCTGCCAAAGGACCAAGAGCTGCTGAAAGGATGCAAGGAATTTGTGTCAGAATAGGCAAAAGTGTATCACTAGTTTCTGGAGAATTGCAAATGTGTGTTATACTACAGTCAGGTCTGGTTGCAAAAGGATCTTGTTACTCAAAAACACGGGAAAGTGGCTCCATGGTGATAATTTTCCCTTGGCTTTGGTTCTGGTAAACCCTACCTGACAGGTAGGGTTCCTGATGAGCAGTGGGAGAGTCTGCAGTTGCAAAGAAGCTGCTTGTTATGCCAAGGACTTGTTCTCCAGGGCTTTGAGACAGGCTTGGAGATTTTGCTTGAGGTAACATCAGTACTGATGGTCAAGTGAGAGTGCAGATTAAGTCAGCAGCTGCTGAAGAGCAATAAAAATTGGATGTTTGATTGTAACTTGCACTGTTGGCTTTTGCTGCCAGTGCGAAGAGAAATCTAACTTAAAAACACATTAAGTTACAAGTATTTTTAAATGTCTTAATTTCTGATTCTCACTATGTCCTTGACTTCAACACCTGATTAAGATGCAAGACAGCGAACTGTATGAAATGTTACGATGTGGGGGGTTTTTTGTTTGTTTGTCTAGTGTTTTGGGTTTTTTTTTTAATTTATTTTCTGTAGGTACTTGGGCTGAAGTTCCCAAATCTCTTTGGACGTGCAGAAAAGGTCACCTTCCAGTTCTCCTACGGAACAAAGGAAACTTCATACGGCCTGTCCTTCTTCAAACCACAGCGTGGAAACTTTGAAAGAAAGTAGGGGATGTGTTTTTGACTGCCTTTTTTTTTAGTGAGGGAATATAAAACAATTAACACTGAATAATTATTACATTTATTCTTTTCCTAAGGGTCTGCTAATGCTGTAGCAGAGCTGGTTTCTTAAGTTTTTGTGATGATTCAAAACTCTACCTACTTTAACAGTTTCCCTTTCAAACCTGGCAGTAACGTTGTGTTTCAGTTTTTCAGTTAATGTGTATAAAGTAACTGGACAGTTCCCTTGGAGCTCTCTCCGTGAAACAGACAGAGGAATATCAACAGAATTTAATGTGAGTATAGCACAGGTGTAACACTTCCTTCATTTACATTTCATTTGGATTACTGAGCTTTTGGAAATATTTGGTTTCCTTTTTTAATGACTGAATCACTTGTGCACAGGACTGACTTCTCTTTATTTCAAAGAGGTCAGTAATTTGAAAATGACAGAGGTTGTGCATCTTAGTCTTTTTGTTAGAATTCTATCTTATTTTGGCCATATAAAAATGCCAATGTGTTTTTCTTAATTTTTTTTTTTAATTATCATCCCTGACAGGCAGCTGGTTGCCTAATTTACTGTATCAGCCCAACTCAAGATATTTTTCATTTGCAGTGGATTAAGTAGTGTGCATCTAACTGTTGGCTGGAGCAGAATTAGCATTACTCTGCAAGGAAAAAGTGTTTCTTTCTGGTTCAAAAAGTTTGGGAAGAATGCCATAGACTCAAGTATAAAAATATTTGTTTTAATTTTGTAACAATTGTTTTCATGTCTTACTCAATTCTTTATTGTAGTTTCCCATCTGGAAGACCAATCACACACTGAAGTGGGAGGGTGTGTGGAGAGAGCTTGGCTGCCTTGCTAGAACTGCATCCTTTTCTGTTCGAGAGGAGAGTGGACACTCTCTAAAATCTTCTCTCTCTGTAAGGCTTTTTCATGTTAATTTTTAAAAACTTACTACTTTGAGTCATTTCACACTTATGAGTGATACCAAAGAAGCTTTTTGTCTTTGGAGGTAATGTGTTTTACCTCAAACATCTTTTGCTGTGTTTGGTCATTGCCACGGAGTAATCCAGGGGGCCCAAAGGGAGAACATGGAATCATAGCTGACTGTTGGACTTGGGCTTGTTTTTTCTCAGGGCCTCCTCTGCCTCACCTGCCATCTATTTTTGCAGAATTGCCTTCTTTTGTAGCAGACAGGAAGAGTAAATTTCCTCATCCTAAGTTGCCATGCCTTTTGTAAACATTCTTCCCTACACCAGTTTCTGGTCCCTTGCCATCTTTCACTTGTAGCTTACAAACTGTAGGAGATAAACTCTTTGCAGATTGCTGTCACAAAATTGGTGGCTTATATTTGGGCTGCTGCTCTATTTCTGGTACATACCATGGGCAGAAAATATAACTGTATGCATTTCATGTGGCCTGTAAATTTCAAATAAAGCCAGTCTGTAGGTATATTGTTTCCAAGTCCTTGAAGCTACACTAATCTTAGCTGGAGCTGGGGTTGTCTTCCACTGTTTGTACAGTTTTTGAAAGAAAATAATAGTGCCACTCTGAGGTGTTCAACAGATATGAGAACCTAAAACCAATCTTTTTATTCTTTTCAGCATGCTATGGTAATTGATTCCCGGAACTCCTCAATTTTGCCAAAACGAGGTGCTTTGCTGAAAATTAATCAGGTAGCATCAAATCACTTAGGCTATTATTGGGTTTTATTCATGTGTTTGAGTAAGTTTAATATATCTAATTGGTATGTGTGTTAAAAATGTTTGAAGTTAGAAATCAATCTGAAATTGACTAGGAGACAATGAGGACCAGTATTTAATTTTCTATTTACTGAGTCTGCCTTTTAAAATCATTACAATTTTTTCATTGTAGCAAATTTTCATTTGTATGCCATTGGTCACACAGCACAGTCCCTCCATGCCTCTCTCCATCAGCATTATTTATTAGCTGAGAGACACTATCCCTGACAGTATTTGCTCTCCTCTTTCAGTAGGTATTAATTAGCCTTTCTTTTTTAACACTGTCATGCACAGATTGCCAGACTGTAGTCCTGTTGCTACCTACAAAATTTGTAAGTCAGAGTATTAAAAATGAAAGACTGGGTAAAAATAACTCTCCAAGGCATACACATGTATCATTTTGGCACAGAAAATTGTTTTCCTTCTTGTTACAGTCAGAGCCTTTCTAAAAGCTGGCTTTTCTGCTGTATGGTAACACTTCAGAAGCATTAATTTCTGTAGTGCTTTAGAAACAGATTTGAAATGCCATTGTAACTAAAAGTGCTATTGTGAGCAGCAGTGAACTGTTGAGAGTGAGAAAGGTGGTTAAAATTCGGGATTTAGGTAACGTGTCATTTGTTAGGTGCTGCCTCCAACACTGAGTCAGTTCAGTCACTTCAGTGAGAGCTGAAAATAACAAGTTTTGTAATGCAGCTGTCTGGTTCTTCAGCCCTTCTGTAGCACATGAAGTGTTCTCAGATCTAGGGAAGTACAGTAGCAGTCTTGATTTTGGATGTGGAATTTCCCAGCTTCATTCTGTTTTGCCTTCTCTTTACAAAATGGCTTAGCAAGCAGTAGTTTGGTTTAATAATTGGAGGAAAAAAATGCAGCTCATTATTCTGAGGTTCATGCATGCCTTGGTCCAAAATTCAGTTGTCTTGCCATGCCAGTGTTTCTGTATTTCTTGTAAAGAAAAACACTGCTTGTGCTGATGCAGACATGCTGAACTTCTAAAGGGAAGAAACATTAATGTGTTGCAACTTTCATAAACTTCTGTCTTTGCAGGAGCTGGCTGGCTATACAGGTGGAGACGTGAGCTTTCTGAAAGAGGATTTTGAATTTCAGTTGAATAAGCAACTTATCTGGGATTCGGTAATTTTTTTCAAGGCATTTTAGTAATTGACCTGAGGTTTATCTGGGGCTATTGAACCTATGTCTTACCATTATTTTTCACCAAAAAAAATATTTTGAAAGATGGATGGAGTAGATAACTTGATTTTGTTTTTTGGAAAATGGACTGTCTTTATTTTTAGCCTTATGTTTGTTCCTGCTGTGCACAGGCACTTCAGAAGTGGGCACTTTGGAGAGAACTTGTTTCACAGTTAACCATATAAACGATTTCCCTTCCAGAAGTGATGTTGGTCATGTCTGTTCTTTGTAGTTTTTTCTTAGGAGAGTTTTTTTTAAATCTTGAAAGCTTTTGAAAAGCTTAAAAGTTTTGAAACGTCATGAATGTTGTGAATAATCTTGGTTAAATTTTCGTTTTTAATTGAAATTATGAATATATTACTATTAATTTTGTTATCATAGTATGTAATTATTTCTTGTGTGTAAAATTATTGGAAAAAAATGAGAAGACTGATTTCAACAGCATAGACTTAGTATTAGGTGGAAATAGGGTTTTTTCTGCTTGTTGAAATAAGAATTTCAGCATATCCTAGGAATATTTCTATCTATTTAGAAAGAAGTTTTTTATCAGATGGAGACAGTGCAATAAGTTCTTCTCATAGTTGAGTGGGGAATTAAACAGCAACTTGCCTCATGAAGATTTAAAAATCAGGGATTACAGTAATTTGTATGCCAAAGGTATTGACAGTCGATCTCACTGTCTGGCAGTGGCACTTCCTCCTGGTACACAGGCAGCAACCAAATGATTAAATGTATTTGCTACAGTGATTTGAGTCACAAGAATTACTTTTTATAGAGAAAGAGAAGGGCCATGTGTTTACTTGGTGTCAGCAGAGTGTGTTGCAGAAAGTGGTTTCATTTAATTATAAGGCTAATTTACAGACAGGTAATAACTGTACATTCTTGGCAGCTGTTTGTTGGACGTAGTCTCCTGTGGGTTTCAGATTGCCAGGAATAATTTATGTCAGCAGTGTTGTCTTACTTCAAGACATGAAAATTCATAAGAAAATAGGTGCTGGATGAGGTTGAGTGCTCCCTTAAGCTATTGTGAAAGTAGCATTTGGTTCAAATGTGCTGTGTTGACTTTTTTAAGGCACAGCGCTGCATAAAAGAAAGAGGGCAGCAGCCATCAAGAGTTTCCTGAAAATCCTGTTGAAAATCTGACACACACAGTGTGATATCCATGCATACACTGTGAGCAGCTGTAGCTCCATGAGGCTGATGGGAGCTCTGCCTGTTACTGAGGATGAAATCTAGGTCATACTGTCAGGGAAATTAAGTGATAAGTACTAATAAACAACTTCTTTTTCTCTCCATAGGTTATTTCAGCATCACTCTGGGGTGGAATGCTGGTACCTATTGGAGACAAACCATCCAGTATAGCTGACAGGCAAGTTTTTTAAATGTTTGGGGTTTTTTTCCAGTCAACACAGGTAATGTATGTAGAAAACTCTGCACAAGAGAGAAACAGTAGTAATTCTGAGGATAATGAAATGTTTCTTCTTAGCTATAATTGCATGTTTGTACTCAAGCTGTCTTCATATTGGGCTAGTATAAATTTATAATTTGCTGTGTATTCTCTCTGCCTGCCCATATTTATGGTTGCAAAATGGTATTTACCATCTGCAGAATTCTGTAGCAGGCATAGGTTTATTTAGACACAAAGCCATATTGTGACTCTGTTCACTCTAGAGACAATTTTGCCTTCTAATGCTGGTGTTTAAAGATCACATTACTAAACCTGTTACAAAATTACCTTTAAGTGAATCATTAAATGAAACTTGTCTGTGTTCATTAGGTTTTACCTTGGTGGACCAACAAGTGTGCGTGGATTCAGTATGTACAGCATTGGACCCCAGAGTGAAGGTCTGAAGTTTTTAAATCCCACTCCTCTGACAATACTGTAAATACTAGTATGTAACAGAGAGTCACATTCTGTCCTTAAACTTTGTATAACCTGAAAATAGTTACACACATTCTGTACTTTGAGAAGTGTTATGACTTTGATCAGATTAGTTCACAGCGGCATAAAGCCGGGTAGTTCTTAGTTAAACCACGAGCTAATTTTGTAAACCAAGTGTGTGTTCAGGCTTGCATACTTCCAGTATGTCATTTTAATTAGCAAACAACTTCAGGCTGAAAAAGTTGCCAAAACATGGTTATAGCAACAGTCACATTAATTCTCTGTTAGATTCAGCCTATGTTCAGGTAGCTTAGAGGAAAGGTAATCTGCTCAACAGAGGTGTTTGGAGAGCCAGGAACTGTTGCCTGAAAAGGCTAGCCCAAAAACTGAGGCCAGGCAGATGTAAGGGGATAAAAGATGGGTATTTATTCAAAAGGCCTTCAAAGGTACGTTTAGGGCAGACAGAGTCCCCCAGGGGCATCACCCAAAATGGACAACAAGTCACGAGTTCTCATCACCTTTATAGGTTTGGTCCATTTGCATATCAGCATAAATTCACCAATTAAAACTTTGCAATTTCCCCCTAGCTCCCTAAGCTTGCTTCCCCCTCCCCTTTAGAAGCTTGGGCCTGGGCAGCCTGAATGTCCTTGAAGAACAAGTCCAGAGAGGCACTCTTATGTCTGTAGAGAACAGCAACTAACAAGCTATAAAGCATACATGCTTTATAGCATGTTACAATACAGAATGTGAAAAATAAAAGGGTTAAAACCTAAGGCAACAGACCTTCCTCAGTTCTATTCCTTACTCTGCTGCTGACATGTTGTTATCACTGATTCGATATCCAGTATATTTTGAAGTTAATTCTTTAATTGTATCAATTTCCAATTTTTAAAACTAAGAAAAGTATTGCAGAGGTGTTCAGGAGGTAATTCTGATGAACTACCGTGAGTAGGTGCATGCCTCGGGCTGTTCTGGTGAGGGAATCAAGAAAAAGGCACTTCACTTGGAAGGTTTAAAGAATTGTGTAAGTGCTGATTTTTTTAGCTAATTGTAGTAAGTTTGGAGAGAGTTAGAAGCAAATGGGAAGAGCTGTAAAGGGTAGAAGTGGAATGTAAAACAGCTTATGGATATGTTCTTGTACCTTTAACAACTGATTCTTTTAATATATTCCACAGTAAATGCCTTTATTGCAACATTTTGCCTAAACAGGTGATTACTTGGGCGGAGAAGCCTACTGGGCTGGAGGTTTGCATCTCTACACCCCTCTCCCTTTCCGGCCGGGCCGCGGAGGGTTCGGAGATCTCTTCCGAACACACTTCTTCCTTAATGCTGGAAACCTCTGCAATCTTAACTATGGTAAGACTCAAGAGAATTTTAAAAAGTCTTCTTCCTTACATATAAAAGGTAAAGGAAGAGGAGAGCTGTTCTGTGTCTGTTTACTAAGAAGCATTTTGTTTACTGCATATATTTTGGTACCTGTCAAAAAACTGCTGCTTTTAACTTACATATTTGACAGATTGCCAGTAGTTTATTTAGCTCTCTCTAGAAATTCTAGCACAGTTTGTAGGAAACAGAGCCAGGATGGTAACGGTAGTGTCTGTGAATTGATGATGTTTGCAGACCAGTGTGTAATTAACACTGGCTGTCTTACACCATTCTGAAGGGAGAATGAAAGATGATGTTTTAGTGGGGTTCTGGTGTTTACTGGCATGAACTAAAGCAAAAGTGGTGGCATTAGAGTGTAGATGAGGGTATGGTAACTGCTGTGACTCTTTTTTTTCCTCCCATTCCTGACTTTTTTCAAGATACATTTCAGTGTTTTAGTGTATGAATTTTCAATATAATTTCATTTCAGTCAGTTCTAGAATATAGTGATACTTGATGTCTGCCTCACTTGATATAAGAAAGGTGACATCCATATGGCATGGAGATACTTCAATCAACTTTAAGATATTAGAGACCCACTAAATCATAGAATAGAATCCCAGAATGGTTTGTGTTGCAAGGGATGTTAAAGCTCATCTTGTTCTCCCCCCTGCCATGGGCAGGGACACCTTCCACTATCCCAGGTTGCTCCAAGCCTTGTCCAACGTGGCCTTGAACATTTCCAGGCATGGGGCAGCCACAGCTTCTCTGGGCAACCTGTGCCAGGGCCTCAGCACCCTTACAGGGAAGAATTTCGTCCTGATATCTAATCTGAACCTGCTCCGTGTCAGTTTGAAGCCATTCCCCCTTGTCCTGTCGCTCCAGGCCCTTGTAAATAGTCTCTCTCCATCTTTTCTGTAAGTTCCCTTCAGGTACTAGAAGGGAATAGTAAAGACATTTAAGTCTTTAGTACTCATTTCCTGCTTCTTGCTAGTAGATATCCTATAGTGGAACACAGAGACCAGCCAGCAGTCCAACTAAACTCACAGTAGTTTGAGTCCAAAGTACTTGGCATTTATGAGAGCTGCAGGTAGTAAGTAAATAGTGAGTATGCAGGAGCTGCCCTTAAGCACTGTCTTCCATCTCTGACAATCTGGTTAGCCTGTGACCACCTTGACAGCCTACCTTGGTTCTAGTTCTGCTCTCTTGCTCATCCCACTCTGTTGTACTGCAGGTGATGGTCCCCGGGCACACCTGCAGAGGCTGGCAGAGTATATCCGATGGTCTTACGGTGCCGGAATAGTGCTCCGACTTGGAAACATCGCCAGATTAGAACTCAATTACTGCTTCCCCATGGGAGTACAGGCTGGAGACAGGTTGGTTTGTTACACTGACTGCTTTAAAGGTTCCTGCACTGCTATCTGCTTTGTCAGAGAGAATTGCAGCCTTGAAGTTTTCTTTATTCCATACCAGCACAGAGATCTCGGTGCTGCTTTTTCAGTCCGCTTTATTCACCTTGGTTTCATGGTATGTCTGGGGTTAAGAGACTGCTTCTCAAGTGTCAGAGTTCATTAAACTTGAGACCAGCTGTTGTAATGTATGAATAGCTGTGTAGCAGCTTAATTTCTTGTGGTGAAATGATCACTGAAACAGCTTGTGGGGTTTTTCTAAGCCTTCTAAAACCAAATAGTTGGATAAATCCTTAGTTTAAAGTCTTCGTTTGAAAAATGAAAACAAGTTTATGGGTAAAGAGAAAAGAAGAGCAAATTAATTTGTTACCAACTGTCTCAGTTTAGAGACAAATTTAAGAGAGGACACTCTAGAAAGAGTCCTCTTTTCTAAAAGGGTTCCAAGAATCCCTTTCCACCAATAGAAAACGAACACTAATAGGTGAAAGTGAAAAAACCCCCAGTTTATTAACAAACAGAATGCCCCCAAGGCAAGGGAAAGAGAGTAAATAATTGCCAGGTATGAAACTGTCAGACCTCGCCACACACACCCTGAAACAGAACCTGGAATGCCGGAGGATAACCGCTTGCGACATGTGGTACAAGGTGGCGCCAGCTTTCCACGCTGAGGGGAGCGAAGCTGCACAGAAGAGTTCCAGCAGGAAGCAAAGCCTTGGTGTTTCTCTGACATGGAGCTCTCCTCCAAGGCAGTCACAGCAAGCAAAGCAGCTGGGCTGGAGCCACTCCATGGGCCTTCTCCCCAGCAGGACAGGCGGGAGCCGCTCCAGATCCCCAGCCCGGCACAGCTCTGGGAGCGGGGCTGCTCCGCTCCTGCCGGCGCCGTGTCCCCGATCTCCCACACAAGCAGCTGCTCAGTTCGCCTCAAGGCAGTCCAAAAATCACTACTGCAGCTTCTCCAAGCCAGGGAAAGGAAAAGCTTTTTGACTGGGCCAAAAAAACCAAGTCAGCCAAGCAGAAAAACCACATTGCACATTGCTAAGGAAAGCCTGAGCAGGGAGATTTCATTTCACCTGTGCCACGAAAAAACCCCTCTCCCCGCACCTCACAGGCCTGTGCACACCCTGTCCCAGGCTTAAAGATACTGCAGCCATTTCTGGGCATAAAGCAGAGGATCATGGAATAGACTATCATCATAAGTCACTGCAAGACAGCAACCAACTATCCTATATCAAGGAAATATAGTATGCAATAAAAAACTTCAGGAGGTCTGTTCTTGTCTGTGAATACTGTGTGAGATATTCTGTATTTCATACAGGAGTGGGATTATGTTTCCACTTATCATTCATTCATGAGCAATGTGAATGAATAATAGCAATTTCACAATTATGGGCTTTATTTGGAAATGTAAGTGCTCCATGTGGATGACAGATTGTCAAAATATTTATTTCAAAAAACCTTTTTCAGCTAAAAACTGAACCTTGGGAATTTGGGGATAGGGAGAATTGATTTTAATTTCATCAGTACCTTATATATCACTTACAGTGTTTATTATTTGTTTCTTTTCAGGATATGTGATGGTGTTCAGTTTGGAGCAGGAATAAGATTTCTATAATACAGAAATATTTTACATCACTAAATGAAATTGTGCTCTGGAAATGAAATCAAGACTATAATTTACGTCAAAATGGTCTAACTTTTTTCCTTGGAATGCAGATACACAGCTGAATGATTTACCTCTTGGACTCCACAAGAAACTACATTAAATAATTATGCTCTAAAGGTTCATTGTACCTCTGATTCTTATCAAAGATGGGAGAGTGTTTGTAGGAGTCTATCTTACAGCTTCTAGTTACTGGGTTTTACTTGAAGTATTAGAGTTGTGTCAGATATTATCTCCTGGATATGGTTCATATCATCATAGTTGTTACTGGCCTGTGTAGCCTTCTCTCTTCCAGCCTCATAAGTGTTGGGATGACCAAGTGATAGTATGATTAGAGTGGAAATTAAGGAGTAACAGTTTATTGTCAACTTCTGTGAGGAAAAGACCCCAAAAAAGCTGTTATGAGTCAAAAATGATACCATTTTAATGGTTCTAAATGAATCAAAATGTTCTGATATGAATATATTTCACTGTTGTAAATCACCTCTGTTTAAATGCCTCCTACAATCTGAACTGCATAGTGTGAAAATGAAAGTCATCTGTCTAGCATAGTAAATACTAAAATTATAACTTTGAAAGGTTCAGGGCTCTCAACTGTGAGTGTTTTAATGCTCTCAGCAAAGCCATAGGTTTGTGTCTTGCAAAGACAACTTTTTGTAGCAGTAGCAAAAAGGGACTCTAGACGTGAACATATGGAACTACCTGGTTTCCCTATGTGTCTCTCTACTGACTTGTTGAGGTGCCAGTTTCACTTCCAAGTCACCTCCTGCTTTATCACTTGGTGTATATTGCAGTTTATAAGGCTGGACTAATTCACTACTTTGGTCCTAACAACTCATCTTTGGAGATAGTTGCATACTGATTATTTTTACATGTATCAATCCTGTGTGGCCATGCTGAAAGAATCTGAACTTGGACTGCACTTTCCCTGCACCTAAATTTCCATGGTTTTGTTAATAAGTGTTGGCAGATTTCAGATCACAATACAGAGAAGATTCTGGGAGAGCAGAACAGAAATACACAATCTGTTATGCTCCTGATTTTTTCTGCTCACCTAAAGACATGGCTTTGGGCATGCAGGTGCACTACTTGACTTTGCCAAATGCTGTCAGGACTGCCATGAAAGCTTGTTCCCAGTCAAGTCAGCTTGTGGACTCCACTCTTTTTAAAGAGAACACAATTTTATA
Source organism: Climacteris rufus (assembly GCA_013398175.1). NCBI lineage: Eukaryota > Metazoa > Chordata > Aves > Passeriformes > Climacteridae > Climacteris > Climacteris rufus. Next base: position 426,512 of record VZRZ01005546.1, on the reverse strand, counting down.
CATTGCTTTAGCATTGGTATGTATTGCTGTTGTTGTAATACAGTAGCTGAATCTGGTTTTGTTGATAATTCTCTAAAATATAAAGGCTAGAAACTGGACTGCTGAGATTTGCAGAGCTTTGCTTGACTAAACATCCTTCCCTCCTTGTAAAGTAGCAACAATAGGCTCATTGAGAGTTCAAATGGTGTGAACAACAGAAGTCAGCACTGTTTGAAATAGCAAAATGTAATATAAGAAAACTTTTCCAGTGTGTTTATCTAACAGATGCTGTAGAAGTACATATTGAACCAAGCACTTTTGATGATTTTTTGTTGTTATGAGATAAAATATGAAACTATGTTAAGAATGTCAACAAATCTTAGTTTTTCTCTAACACTGTCGACATTTTGACATATAAAAATATTTTTAATGTGAATGTTTAGATACCAAAATACTGTTAGGGTTTTCTCCTAGGAGTTCAAAGTTAGATGTATTCTGTTGCCTTAAGAGTTCTATTTTGTGCACAGTGTGTTTTACTCAAGGCTGCTCAAGTGCAGTACTTCAGTATGACACAAGAGCCCCAGGCTCAGTTGGCTGTTTGGGAGGGCTCAGTAGTGTTCTGAGCTGAGCTGGCCTAGGGAAGGAGCCCCAGACTCCACGTGCACACTACACAGCAGCCAATCCACAGTTAAGCTTTGAGAGAACTGTGACCTCTATGAGTAATAAGGGAGGAATGGAAGAAGCTGCTGAAGGCTGAAGAGACCTTTTGTGCACATCTTCTGACAGACCATGCTGTGCCACTCACTATAGAATTGTCCAGTATGATAAAGGGAGCAAAATCAAGTTCCATGAGCCTTTACCTGTTTTCCTACTGGCATTGCACTAAATTGAAAAGTAACGTTTTCTTATGGGGTATCACAAGTGCACAAAAGCTATCCAGTGTAGAAAGTATTTCTGAGTTCCTCTGGAATAAACATCTGGATTATGTGGTTGCTTCTATGGAATATTGGTATGATTAATGTATTTCCATTTAAAATTTCTTGCAGAGGTCCAAATACTTGGAATGGCTAAGGTAGAAATCACAATTCCAGTAGAAGCTGCCGTAGTGCTAAGCAGACTCAGTGGGAGAACAGCTTTGAGGGGACAGATCTGAATCCATGATCTTGGTGATGGTGTTTCTGGCCAGAGTTACTGGTGAAAGGATAAAAGGACTGCAGTCCTAACTATGACTCAAAAACACGGTGTTTGCTTAAATGGATAGTTCTGGATGTCAGTTTACCTAGAAAGCAGTCAAGATGCTCTTGCTTTTCCAGGCATGCCCACTGTTAGGGACAATAAGGTGGCAAGGAATGTCTCCAAATGGCACACCCAGAACTACCACCCGTGTGCTCACGGACTCCTGGTTTCATGGGAACTGTGCTGAGGCTGCAGGTAGCACCAGACCCGCAGGATTCCTTCAGCTGCAATGTTACTTTATTGCTTGCAGCCCTTTTTGGGGGCTGAAGGAGGCCTGGGGAGGAGAGGACAGTGTTTTGGGACAAGGTTTGAAGGGTCTTACTGGTGTGTTTGGGCACCTGAGAGCCAGCAAAAAGGCAGCAGTAGCGTGTCAGAAGCACAGCAAATATTTCCATTACTACTTCTAGGACAGTGGCTTCCAGCTGTTCTGCTGACATTAAAAACTTGAAATTGTTTTTTATATTTGGAAGATGTCGTGGTATCAGGTATTGTTAATGAGTAAATTTCTAGGGGGCTTAGGGGAAAGTGGAAGAGGAAACTGGCAGGTTGTGAGAATATAAGGGGCAGGTTTGCTGCTGTGTTAACAACATAACTGTACTTGATTTGAAAATACCAGTTTTACAAATAAATTACAATGCTGACCTCAAGAATACGGAAGAGTGCTGCAATGTAAGTGCCTTGGCTGTCACTCAGTGCCTTTTTTAACACAGGTTTGTATTTGCTGCCAGTCTTTGCAGAGGTGTAGCAACTAATGTTTAGTACTTCATACCTTTGCAAAATACCTGTTGGTTTTGTCAGGCATATGAGTAGAAACAGCTGTTCATGTTGTGCCCTTTGAGGGAAGCATTTCAAGTCTTTGTCTCCCATCTGCAGTCAAACACACAGAAAAGTGAGGGGGGGGTCAGGTTGGCTCTGCCTTCTCTAGGCTAAGTGAGCAGTTACATGAAAAAGTATGAACTTTTACTGTGATGTTACAGGGAAATAAAACACCATTACTTCTTTGTGGAACTATTAAGGAGTTGGTCAGATGTCTGGAAGATTATTCTGAACTTTGTATGGGAGAACATAAGAAAATAGCCCTAAAATTGCAGAATTTGAGTGTACAGGAGTGTGTGTTTGTTCAGCTATTCTTGTCTTACTTTCAAGAGGGCTGGAGCCTGCAGCCACAGCAGTAGGAATCTTTTTCAGGAGAATTTTTGCAGAGCTTCTCCACCATGGAAAACGTGTTGAAATAGTGGATGTATGTTTTATGAAAGCAGTGCTAAATTGCTGTTAGCAACTGCAATGCTATTGCATGATTTTACTTCAGTTGGGATGAGACTTTGTGTGGAGTGCATCCTGTGCTTTCTTCTCTTGTTAAGCAAAAAATGCAACCCAGTTTGCAGCTGGTGGAGCCAGTGTCTGCACAGAATAAATGGTCTTTCCAAAAGCTTTTCAGTTGAATGGAATACAAGAAGGCACTCTGAAGCAAATCAGTGTCATCATTTAGGTGGTACATTTCTACCTTGGTATTGAATAAATAACATTATTAACCCTGCCCCTCCTCGCCCCCCCAAAAAAGCCCAAACAACAAAACAAACCCAAACAGCAGCAGTCAGAGCCCCAACATATTTTCATTCATCTGGTAGATCAGGAAGAAAAAGGAACTGTGTCTTTAAGGCTTTTATAATGTTAGAAAGTCAGTACAGGTATTGTTATAATAGAACAAGACTGCAATGATTTGCTGGTTTAAAAAGTGGGTGGCTTTGCCTTGCTTCAATATCTGAAGAAGAGAGACCATATGTTCAATGTCACTGTTATTTTGTGATACATCTGATTACAGTAATCTCAGGTAGTCTAACATTTTGAAAGCAGTATAAAATGCTATGAGGTTAAAATAACACCTTTTTGAAAAAGAAGGTGAGCATTGTTAAAATCAGGAAATGTGAATTCAGACTTTTAAATGTTCAGCTAAATATCAAGGTAACAGTTCAGTGCTGAAAATAAAAGATTTTAAACTAGGTTTAGTCTTTTCAGTGTAATTCTCTAAAATGAGGTGTTTATGCTATGGCAGTTTTCTTAATGAGTATACATTCGATATTGGAATATTGAATATATTCCCATAGAAATATATAGGAATCTCATCCCTAATGAGAGGAAGGTACCAGAGAGAATTTTCTGGCTGTAGAGGGCTGGTATGGTGTTCATTATGGAGGGTTTAAAGCACATAGATGGACTTCCTTGGAACTGCAGGCCACTGACCTCGTGCAGCAGCAGCTGTGTCCCTGTTAATGGCCATTAGCCAGTTAAATCACTGCACACGAACACACACTGATCAAAGCAGTGCTGAAAGCTCTTCATTTCCTATGTAGAAGAGCCCTATTTGTTTGAACCACCGTGGCGTGTCTTAAAAAGGTTCCAGGTTTTGTTTTGGTGGTTTTGAAGTGCAATTTGACTTTCTGTTGCCATGTCTCTCTTGTCCCAAACAACCTGGCCTCCTTTTTCTTTGAAATAGGCTGAATACCTTTTCTACTTAGCTGCAAATTGAAGCGTTTCTTTATAAACAGATAGAACATCAAAGTCAGAGTGAATGGATCTGTGTGGCTTTATTTCAATTATTAAAATACACTTGCTTCTAAGTGGTTACATCTTGAGTTCTGTACTGGAGTCAGTGAAGTTTTCTTTGTTTGGACTGTGTGTGTAAATTGTTAACCGATTTGTTTGGTTTCTTGCTCAAAGTTTGTACTCACACATTTTCTGCTTCCAATTTCATTAAAAAATCTGGTATGAGAATGGCTTGATTTTTCTGGGTTCTTTCTCCCCAGAGGTTGGATAAAATGCTTTTCCGAGGTGCCTTAAAGCTAAATGTAATCTAAGACTTCAGTATGCATTTTATGAAATTAAAATATCCACTCTGCTAGTCCTGTTACAGATCAACATTTATGTGTGGGTTTTGTATGAATTCAGGTTATTGATGCACTGAAAATGGAGCTTAGACTTGTAAAATGTCTCATGTGGCTTATGCCAGGAGAATGCAGTTCACATCCTTGCTAATTACATAATTTTGCAAAGTGGTTTTGTAACTGGTATTGATCCCACCCCTGGTAAATTCTCATTGGCAATCTGAAAGCCTTTGCTATGGGCAGCACGCTGTTGTTGCAGGAAATGGCATTTATTTGTTCTTCCAAAGAAGCAGTATCAGTAAAGTTCACAGAAGTCTGCGCTGCCATACGAGAGAGTCCAGCCTAGTCATGTGTGCCCTCCACTTTCTTCTGCTGGCACTTGCCCTTGGGTGATTTTGTACTCTGCCACATTGGAAATCTTGGGCTGGGTGGTTTTTGTTTGTTGATTGGGTTTTTCTATTAGTTGCCAAAGGGACTGTAGAAAACCTAAGAGCAGCTGGAAGTGAGGGGCAAGAGTGGGTCTTTGTGAGAGAGTGGATTAGCTCAGGTTAAATTTCTAGTGAAACTACACACTCAGAAAAGTATCTGTGCTACCTGCTGCTTTGGATATGTCCTGAAGTGTTGCTTCTGTGTCAGGTCAAGCATGCAAATCTGTCCCATAAGCTGGGTGTGCAGATGCTGGGCTATGCTGTGTTGGTTTGAATGTGGTTCTTTGTTGGGGCATGGGCTGCTGACAGGGAAGCGCCTTGTGGGAGCACGGCCAAAGGTTGTGCACGACTTTAGGGACCCAGCAGTCTTGTTAAAATCACTGGGACCACTTCAGGGACTTAAGTACGTGCATAAGATTTCATGTGATCAGAGCCTAACCCTATAAACTCTTTCAGGACCTGTTTTCAACGTGTATTTCACAAACCCCTTATCATGCTCCCGGGTGCTGTAAAATGATAATAAATTCTCCCTGTGGGATCACTACCAAATTTCTGTTTTGGGCCGTTTCTGTGCACACACACCGTGCTGATGGCAGCAGCAGTGCTCGGACACCTGGGAGGCGGTGGCTTGGCAAACACGGAGCCTCCGGCCCCCTTCTCCTGAGGCTTTCCACAAAGGAGATGTCAGACCTGACCGGCAACATGCCAGGAGGCGAAGGCATGTGCTAGTCTGGCAGAAGGGGCACATGGCTGCAAAATTAGGAGGCACATCTGAATGTAGCCAGCAAGGAATTGCTGTGCCCTGACAAAAAGGCACATGCTGAGCGTTTGCTCTCAGCTGTGTCCAATTCTTGCAAAATGTGGAATATATAAAACTGTTCTTAAGAAAGGACGTTCTTGCATGTTTGATCTTTGTGTACTTCACACTGTGGTCTGGCTGTGGTGGGACCGGGGGCTTTGATTAGCTGCAGTGCGTTTTACCCACTTTTGCTGCAGCCGCGTGGGTCACGGTGCCCCGGGGGAGGCTCTCGCCCGCCCGGCCGCAGGTGACGCTCGCCGGGTGCGGGCCCTGGGGTGGGCTCGGGCCGCTCTCCGGGCGCGGTGCCCGGCCCCGGCCCCTCGGGGGTGTCTGCGGCCCGGCCCCGGCCCCTCGGGGGTGTCT
>VZRZ01005546.1:365361-420124 GCA_013398175.1 Climacteris rufus | reverse complement strand
GGCTGGAGCGATGGGGGTCGGAGGGAGCGATGGGGGATGGCTGGCGTGGTGGGGGGTGGCACATCTCTCCATGTCACACGTCCAGGAAGGTAACGCCAGACCTGCTTTGTGCTACAAAATAAATTTCTCGTGACCAAGGAGGCTGTAGATGTCGTTTTTTTGTGGTCTGAGAGTTGAGGAAGCCACGAGGGAGCGATTAAATCCACCCATGTTTCATTCCAGGTCCGCCTCATCCATAGGACTTATGTTGGTGTAGGTACTTTGCCCAGAGTGATTTTCATAACTAGATATATCCATCCAACCCACCTCACTCTCCAGGATTCCATATGGGTACACATACACCAGGCTATACGAGTGTGCCCATGTGGGATGTCATCACTGGCATCAGCTGGGCAGGGAGGTGAGAGACTCCCCTTCACTGCGGAGAGCCTGGAGAAGTTCCCCAACCCGAGTCCAATGGACCACTCCCCGAATGGAGGGCTCAGCCCCTGCTGCACACTCCACCCGCCCCAGCACCGTGTCCTGGGCACGGCCTTCGGCGTGGGGACGCGTGTGAGGCGTCCTCGGAACCGCCAGCCCTCGTGAGGGCTGTGCAGAGATAGCCCCGTTTGCTTGGAGCTGCTCAACTTCGGTGTTGCTGTTGTAGATAGGGAGGTGTCTCGCTGCTAGACTTGATAAAGATGGCCTGGTCCTGAATACACAAAGTATTGGGCATGGTGTCCTCCAGGGACGGCGTATGTTGTTCCCTTCAGCTTCTCCGACTCACCAGTACTGGTTTCTGTGGAGAAACTCTCCCTCCATGATATCCCCAGACTCCTGGCATCTGCTAGCAACAACCATATGTGTCCTTGCCTTATGGCTTAATGCAATTGTGACTTTATGGCTGGTTAAAACTGGCCTTGGTTTTTTCTAGTGTCTGGTGTGTGTAGGGTAAGGACATAATTCAAGTTTCAGCCTCCTTTCAGCTGGCTGTTGAGCACGTTTTCCTCATATTGTCTATGAATTGCCAGTAACATTTAGAAGACTGCTTTTTAACATTTAAAAATACAGTATGAGGCCTTGAAACCTGGTTCAGGGAGATTGTTTCATTTCTGCTGGCTGTTTTGGTGTGGCTTACTGGTATTTCCTTTATTATCTATTTTTAATCAAGTTTCTCTGACATGGTTCTACTGAGGAGTAGCAGAAGCAGTTGTGCCTTCCTGAGATTATCTCGTTTGCTTCCGAAGGAAGATGGTGGAAAAAATTCATCTCCATTGGGGATGCCGAGCATGTGCTCCAAAAAAGTGTATGTCATTCAAAGGTGGCTTCTAAGCTGAAACAGGCTGGCAGCATCCCATCTTAAAGGAGGCATTTCAACATCACGAGGCCACATTTTTGAGGTGACTGCTTTCATCAGGGGCCACCTGCTTGTTTTGCTGAGTTTGCCTGTTGTTTTCCCTACTTGTGTGGCCATGCCTCCTCTTGGCAATGGAAGGGCCTGTTTTGGTTACTGTGCCTGGCACTTAGTGGGGAACCACGTCAAGGCATCACAGTCATGCTTCTGTCGGTGTGATGGGGAGGAAACTGCAACACTAGAGGCAGCTTTTTGTTTGAGTATTCCTTCCAGTCTGAAATGTGATGGGAGGACAGACCGCCTGCAGGCCTGTGGAGCCACTGGTGGTGTGACATTCTGTGGTGCTGCAGGTGGCTGAGCTCCTTTGTTGTGAAGGGAAATTGCTTTTTTCCCTTTGTGGAGCAGCTCTCCAATGGAGACTCTCGCAGCCATGGCTGTGCAATGGGAGGGGGCCAAGGGATAAGAGTGATGAGCTGTGGGCTCTGCACCAGGGGGAGAGAGGCTGGAACACGGCTTGTGGTAGGACCTGGGCAGCCCCAGGAGCAAATTTCAGGCCTAGAAACAGTTTGGGTTTTTTTATAATGTGAATAGCAAGCAGAAGTAAACTGGAAGCTCGTCTGAGTGATGTTCCTTGAACGAGTTGATAGACCGTATAGGTGCCATGTGGTCAACATTTTCCCATGTGCTCAGTCCTTGGGAATTCCTGGCCTCTCTCCAGGTTTCTGCTGGCTTTCCCTGAGGGGACCAGCAGAGGTCAGAACAGTCTTCCCAAAGTAAATCTGCCCTCTCCACGGCAAATGGGAATGCTGGCTGCTCATTTGCCACAGCCCGAAATCATCCTTGCCTCCTCTGCCTCTGTCAGCATGAAAAGCATCAGCCCAAGGGCTCTTTATATATTCTGGTTGCTTTCACTGCCTCTTTGTATTGCAGCTGTCACTATCCCAGCTGTGTTCACATTTAAAAAGGGTCTGTGGGAGAGCTGAAATGCACTTATATCAATCCTTTTCCGTTTTGTGCACAACTTCTGAGACACGCGGCTCAAAGCTCCTTGTAATGATACCGAAAAAGTTTTCATTTGTCACTTACATGGTTTTAATTTCTTTAATCACAGGTAGCAGCCATATAATAAATAACCATGATGTGCAGCTACAACACCGGAGCATCTAAATTGAATTTTTTCCTTTTTTTTTTTTTTTTTGTGGTAATTACTCCATAAGGTGCTGCAATGTATTTTTTGAGAGGCTGTATTGGGAGAGAAGAGTTTGCTGGCTTTTAAAGGTGGCCAGTGTGAGCCCTGGCTCTGTGACAGGAGGGAAAGTAAGGTTTGTAGTAGGCTGGTGATAGTCCCTGTATTCAAAGAATGAACTTCAGCATGTAAACAGCTTTGCTGCTGCTCTTGCTTTAGCAGCATGGTGTGACCACATGCTTTGTGGATGCCAGTAGGTGAAGTAGGGTTAGGACTCTGGTCAAATTCATCAGTGTTTTAAGTCAAGTTCTATACATTGCTTAACTGTTTGAATTTCTGCCTCAAACCTCTGCTTTACACTGTTACACTTTATACTTACATTTCTGCATTTTTATGGCCGAATAGACTTTTTAGGCAACCCTGACTCAACAGAAAGAGCAGTTCACGGGGAAGCCGTTTCTGTTTTTACCCTTGTTTCCTCTGGAAGGCGGGTGAGTGATCTCACTGTCTGTTTGGCTCCTCCCTTCCTCTTCCTTCCCAGGAATATTTTTAACCTCTTGTGTGGGTAAAAATGCTCCAGAGAGAAAAGTCTTCTACATTATTAATGCCTGCAGATTGTGTCAAAATCGGACACCAGTGAGTATAGGAACACCTTAGTGGAGTACTGCAGCAGGAAAACCAGCAGATGAGCTCAACCCTTCCATGCTACTGGAGACCCCACAGGGACTTGGCCAGAGAAAGGACAGGAAAGGCCAGGAGAGAGTAGTGCATGGAGGAAGATGTGTGTTCATAATCTTACAATCAGCCATGACGCACATCCTCAGAGAAGCGGAATGTGTTAGTTCCAATGCTCTGCGACCACTTGGTTTTCACTTCTCCCCCAGTCTCCCATTTAGGCTGCATGGAAATCTGCAAAAATCCAAGTTTGCCTGATGTTACTGTTCCATGGCTCTGTCTTGGTGTATCTGAGGTTTACATTAGCCATTAGGAGGATGTTTTTCATTGTGAGGGTGGTGAGGTCCAGGCACAGGTTGGCCAGAGAAGCTGTAGCTGCCCCATCTCTAGAATGTTCAAGGTCAGGTTGGACAGGGCTTGGAGCACCCTGGTCTAGTACAAGGTGTCCCTGTGCATGGCAGGGATGTGGAATGAGATGGGCTTTAAGGTCCCTTCCAACCCATACCATTCCATGATTATGTGATTTTAGTCTTTCAAGATATGCCACCTGTTCAGGAGGGCCAAACTCTGCCTTAAATATCATAGAAAAATAATGGGGTGCTGGCAGGGCCCATAGAGGATGCAGTTTGTAAGCCAGATGATTCCTTAGCTTCTTTTCAGACCTTATAAAAGATACTGTTTCAGATAGTGCTGTGTTTCAACTTCATCTGCAGTAGGAAATTGAAGAAATCTGCCCTTTCCTGTTGGTCAGAGTGATGTTGTACTGAAAAAAACAGGGTTTGCTTCAAGCTTCACTCCCAGCCTGCTGGCAGAGCTTTGTTTTCTTTTCCTCCTAACACACTGTATGAAAGATCTGGGCAGCAGGTGTTTCTCTAAATCATCTTTCTAGTATTGCATCTGTGTCCGTGTGTAGCCTATCTGGAGGAGTCAGTGCGAGAAATACAACAGACTCGCTTGCTCAGTGTAGTATCCCAGTGACATGATTGAGGGTGGGCACAGGGGTGAGAAAACCATCCCAGAAAAGTGCCACTTACTTGTGCCTGATGAAATCAGCAGGAGAGGGGAACGAAGGAGAGAGAGGACAGTGCTGCAGAGGGCAGGATTATTGCAACAGGAGCTGAATAATGGGAGAGTTTTCTGTACATCAGTGGAGGTTAAAGTGCTGTTCTTGGGATCTGTGTCTCAGTGCTACAGTGAGATGTGGTGGCTACACAAAGTTCACTGTTGCAGTTGCCTACAGGCACACCAGTTTGGTAAATGGCTTGGTACATGTGTATTTCATTGTGTGAGAAGGTTTTTCTCCCAGAGAAAGATTGTAGGTATTGTTTCTGTTTTGCAGGGAGAAAAGGTGGATGGTGAGGAAGTGGTTTGTTTAAGATTATCTGGCAAGGCTGTGACAAAGACAGGGAAAGAATCTATATCTCTCCTGAGTTGTCTCTGGTACTGTGTTCATAGGCAAAGGTACTACATTGTCTGTTTTCCACAGCTCCACACATGCTAAAACCCATCTCAAAATTGTGCAGGTGGGACTGCTTGTACTGCCTGATTCACTTTGGCTTTCTGGATGGAAGAACACGGGGAATAAGCTCAGCAGCAGAATTAAATTGGAGGAGACTTCATGACAACTCTGTCTCTTGCAGACCCTTAATGTGCAGTCTCAGATAAGCTTCAGCTGGTTGCTTCTTGCTCCTGTCTGTCTCCTATCTCCTGACCTGGCACCCAGTATATTTGTAAAGCTCTTCCTTTTAATAGACTGGTGCCTCAGCCCCTTCTTAATTTACTTTCCATATTCATAGGATGTGGCAGTGAATTTTTACACATATGGAGAGACAAATACAAAGTGTGCAGGGTCTAATTCTGTGGTCTTGCTTCACACAAGTACATTTGCTGCAGACTGAGAGGATACTTGGCTGGAGAAGTGTCTGTGCATTGTGATGTGCTACTGCTGCTGAAATACCCCAACAGAAGATGAGATGGGTGCTGGTTAAGCAGAATTACTTGCTCTTTAAGAGAGAAATTTGCATGTAATTATATTGAGGCTACATACTGTTCCAGATATATTTATATATAGAAAGTCTGTGCAAACATATGTGGATTCATATTTCAAGTTCAATTTGTTATCCTTTCTACTACTAATTTAAACAGACCTATATTTCCAGTTGGAACCTGTGTAGCCTAAGTGCTATTTCTCCTGTAGGGCTCAGGCCTGACCAGGTCTGGTTTCAACCTTGGTAAAGCAGTGCTGGTTTGGGTTCTGACTCTGTGTTCTATTCTGGCAAAAGCTGTACTGGGAATATAGTTTGTGTCAATGTCTCAACTGAAATGAACTTTACATGCACAGGAATTGTGCTTTTTACGGTATCATAACCCCCACATTTTCCTTCTGTAGCTGCAGCTAGGCTAGGGTGGTTCACCCAGGGCAGCTTTAAGCACAGTCTCCTGGTGAGACAAGAAGAGTTTGGAATTACAGCTCAAAGTTTTCTTCCAGGTAGGATGCAGCAAGACACGCAAAATAGCTCTGTAGCTCTTCAGTAGTGCGTTGAAGAAATGCCTTCCTTTCATTTCGGAAAAGCAGACCTTTAAAAGTTGTTTTATTTCCAGAGTTACATTCTTTAAAATAAGAATCATTGTACAAATACTGTTAAGTTTCATTGTAAAACCCTAGAGAGGTGGTTATCAACACTTCCAGTTTTCCAAAACCAGATTTCCAGTACTTTTCTCCTTAAAGTCTGCCCTTATTTCAAAGCAATTGTTCAATGACACCTGTTTTAGTTTCTTCTAAATTTTTTAGAATTTCTTCTAATTTATTAATTGCAACAACTTGAGAGAGACTTTCAGAAGTGGGCATCTGGCTGGTTTTGTTCCAAGGAGTGTGTGGGTGAGCCCTGTGAGACTCTATGTGTGGAGAGCTGCACATGGACTTCGTGGGAATGGGGGGAACTGCAAAGTCACAACTCATGGAAAGTCTGTGTGAAGGAGGGACTCTTGATCTCACTGGTGAATCTGTCTCCTGCAGTGCATCATAAATACATTAATCATACTGATTATGTGTTCATGTTTTTCAGAGTTGTTATATTAGATCACTTTATTAATATACATGCATCCTACTGATTTGCACATCAGCAATAGGAAAGTAAGAAAATTGAGTATAGTTATGCACAACAGCGCTAGCCTTTTTATGTACTTCAAGAACTGTTACAGGCCAGCTGATCTGAAAACAGATGAAGCTGGTGGAGCTTTCCAATGCACTGCTCTGAGCATAGGATTGTACTTTGATGTTAGGAGATTTGCGAGATTAGCTGGCAAACTTCTTTCATTGCAAAAGCATGTCAGAACAACTTGCTGCTGAGGGATCCAGGCTTATGTGGTCTGAGGTAAACCCAGTGCAAGGCAGAGTCTGCTGCTCGCAGTGATGCCAAAGAGATTTTTGCTTTTTTATTTCTCATATATTTGTAGCTCTGTGGCCTATTTAGTTTCATAGCTAGCTCCAGTAATGTTCCTATCCCGTTAAACAGAAAGGCAAAATACATTCCTAAGACCTTATCCTAATCTTGCTTCTTTGGGTATCAAGGACATTTCACTGTCCCATGTCTCGTAAAATGTAAACGAAAGTAGGCTAGAAGCTGAGGGTGGGGGGGCTTCAGCAGGAGGCCAACCCAAGGGGACACTTACTTCTTCAACTGAACCTCTGATTGGGAGATAGGGGTCAATTATGCAAATTTGCTAAACTTATAAAAGTATTGAAGTCTTGCATCATGTGTGCACTTTGGGGTGTGCATTTTCTCCATAAATGTACCTGAAGGGCCTTCATTGAACAGTAACCACTTTTATCACGGTAATTTTGTTTGGCTTCTGATTTTAGGTGTCTGAAAAAAGCATCAGCAGGAATTTGTATTTCAGCAGTTACAGGTTTTGCTGTTCAGCTGTAAGGAACTTTAGTGTGTGTATCTTGCACAAAAATGTCATGTCACAGCTGAGGAGTTTCAGGTTTGTAGCTGTGAAAGTCCAGCACAGCTGCTACTTCAGAGCCGCTCATGTGGGATTTGGATGCCAAATTGCTGTCAGTTTTCAAAGGGAGTAAAGTGTACAAATCTCTCAAGCATCACTAGAAATCTTGGCCTGCAAGGTTCCTGAGGTTGTCTCTGTCAAGGTTCCTGGGATGTGCTGTCTTGCAGGGGATGTGCGACCATGCAGAGACACTGACATATATCATAAGGAGGAGTTTTCTGCCTCACCTGTAACTTCATCTGTTTGTGATCCTTGTCACTCCTGCTGCTGGTGCAATGCAAGAGGGGCCTTCTCGATCCTCGAGTCTTGTTCTCTTTTCAGCCCTCAAGCTCCTCTCAGTCACTTCAGGAGACCTGGATGTCAGCAAGGAAGAAAGAAGGGAAATCAATCACGTTTCCCAAAGGCTTCTCCTTGTGCCAACCTATGCTTTTTAGAGCAATTATAACTTCAGCACACCTCCAGGTTCTTTGAACTAACAGGATCTGGGTATTTTGTTACAGAAGCCAACTACTTGAAGGTCGTTGACGTGGCTCCAGAGAATTATCTGACCTGTGCCAGTGTCAGGATGAGGCCGATGGGATGGGCTCTGTCCTACTCAGCTGTCTCTATGTCCATGTACCTTACTCTGCACAGCACTGAGCTCTTCTGCACGGTGACTTTGCTAGTTGCTTCTCTCCACCCTTGCACATGCTCTGCCTGCTTTGTGAGACGTGTTGGGTATGTGCACTGTCAGTGATGAAGCTCAGCTTTTCTTCTGATGGCACAGCCCAACCAGCTGATGCAGCTGCCGGAGTTGTGTACTCACTTGCAAGGGATGTGCCTCCATGGCAGGTTTTCCCTGGGGTCTGTATGGTGTATGTGGACTGGCCCTTGCTTTGCATGCTGACCTGGTGGAGGCCTTGTGTCCAGAGGAGGGCTACAAGTATCCAGAGGAGGCTACGAAGATGGTGAAGGACCTTGAGGGGAAGTGTTATGAGGAGCAGCTGAGGGCACTGGGTCTGTTCAGCTGGAGAAGAGGAGACTGAGGTCAGACCTCACCAAGGGCTGCAGCTCCTTCTGAGGGGCAGTTCCGATCTCTGCTCTGTGTGAGCAGGGACAGAACCTGAGCAAATGGCTGGAGCTGTGTCAGGGGAAGGTCAGGCTGGATATCAGGAAAAGGTTCTTTCCCCACAGGATGGTTGGACACTGAACAGGCTCTGCAGGGAATGGGCATGGTCCCAAGGCTGCCAGAGCTCCAGGAACATTTGGACAAAGCTCTCGGGGACAGGGTGGGATTGTTGGGGTGTCCTGTGTAGGACTAGGAGTTGGACTTCAATCCTTTGTGGGTCCCTTCCAACTCAGGAAATTCTGTGATTTTGCTGTGGCTGTAGTGTTCCTGCCTTTAGTTGTTGTCATAGGCTGCATCAGCAATTCTGCCCTGTGCTGAAGAAGTGTGACAAGTTGTGGTGAGGATGGAGGTGGGAGGAAATGAGGGGGAATGTGATCAGTGGAAGAGCACAGCTTTTCAAGGGATTCTTCCAGGCTGCTTTCAGGAGGAATTCCTGAACCTGGATGCTGGACCTCTGCTCAGGAAAGGCTTCTCAGTGGTAGTGCACACCATCCCCCCCACCACAGGAGAGGCCGTGGGCAGGGAGTCTGAACCAGTAGTTCTGCATGAGCAACAGTGACCCCTGTTTGCCTTTGGGAGCGGGCACAGCACGGAGTGAAAGTGGGAGCAGAAACCTCTGTGTTGCACAGCTAATAGGCCAGTGGGCCAAGTGATCTCTCCTAGGTGAAGCATATTGTGCTTAGGTATAGATTTCCTAATTTGTACTCTTCGGACGGCCAAGTAGAAAGCTGCAACCTAAAATTGGTGACTTCTGTTGTGTATGTCTAGTTTAGCTGGAAAAGTATGATGGAAAACGTGGTGTCAGCCTTTTGTAATTTGAATCCGGGTAAGCCTTGCTCTGAAAACCAGATGTGGAGAGAACATGCACACCTGGCAGCATGTACCGACTGGGAGCAGTAGGTCCATATGCTCTGGGCCCTTAAATCACTGACACTTCCTCCTGGAGGAACAATGAGGCTCCTAATTAGAAACTCGGTACACTAATTTGTTTCCGTGCACTCTCTGCAGACCCCTCGCTAGAGGCCTTAGGCTGAGAGGGGAGGCCATGGGATAGGATTCTGGTTTTGGCTTTGCTAGTCGTGAGCAAATTGGGAATTCAGTTTTGCCTCTCAATGATTTTTTCTCCAGGTTAAAAAAGGTTTCTTTATAGACCTGTCTGGCAATCAGATAAAAATCTTTATAAAAAGTCTTTTCAATGTATGCTGCATTTTGGTTATAAAACAAGCAAACTGTTCTGGCTTCTAGAATTTCAGTTCCTTCTTTAGTACTTCTTTCATTGCGTGGCTGAATCATCATGAAATCCACTGAAAAAAGAAATGGTGTATTTTCCATTATAGCTGCCATATGGCCTTATTGCTAATTTTTAATTAGCCGTGGGATGGTTGCATACACAGTTTATTTGGAGTAAGGAAGGAGACTTAGAACTGGATGAGGAGATGTCTGTGTAGAGGCATGGTGTCTCTTTTAGTGTCTTTAAATAGAAAAATGTGTAATCCTCAGAAAGTGTCATTCTACTAGATCTGTTTGGCAGATGTATGCATTTGTGCTATTAAACAGATGCAAACACTTCTGTCATTTTAAAATAGAATACTGTTGTTTGCTCTCTGGCTTGCCTAGTTCAGCAGATGGATTCAGAGGTTTTACAAAATTGACGTTATTTTCTTCAAAAATGATATCAAAAAGTACCAGCTTGCACTTTCCACTTAACATTCTCCCACAGGAGTAGGATTATAAAAATGTACCTTGGGATTACTGTTTGCCTTCTTCCCTGTATATGGCTGCCATTAATGTTACAGTGAATTGGTTCCACTGAAAAACTAGGCATGGTAACAATATAAAATTTGGTCTGACAGGAATCTTGATACTCTACTTAGAATCCTAGAGTTGTTTAAGTTGCAAAAGAAGATCATTTAATGCAGTCGTTCCCCCAGTACTGCCAAGTCCATCCCTAAACTATGTCCCCAAGTGCCACATATACAAGTCTTTTAAGTACCTCCAGGAAAAACGACCCCAACACTTCCCTGGGGAACCTGTTCCAGTACTTGACAGCCCTTTCAGTGAAGACATCTTTTCTCATATCCAACCTGAACCTCCTCTAGCGCAACCTGAGGCCATTTCCTCTTTGTTTTGTCGTTTGTTCCCTGGGAGCAGAGCTTGACCCCCACCTGGGCCCACCCTCCTGTCAGGGAGTTGTAGAGAGTGAGAAGGCCCCCCCTGAGCCTCCTTTTCTCCAGGCTGAGCCCCCCCCAGCTCCCTCAGCCACTCCTGGTGCTCCAGCCCCTTCCCCAGCTCCGTTCCCTTCCCTGGACACGCTCCAGCCCCTCAGTGTCTTTCTTGTCCTGAGGTTCCCAAAACTGTCCCCAGGATCTGAGGTGTGGCCTCAGCAGTGCCCAGCACAGGGGACAGTCACTGTCCTGCTCCTGCTGCCACACCATGGCTGGGCCAGCCCAGGTGCCCTTGGCCTCTTGCCCACCTGGGCACCCCTGCGCTCATGTCCAGCTGCTGTCACCAGCTCCCCCAGGGCCTTTCCAGCTTTCCAGCCCCTCTGCCCCAGCGTGGAGCTGCAGGGGCTTTGCTAACTCCAGCTAACTGGAGCGTCCCCATTTAGCGAAGTCTGTTGGTAAATGATGGAAGGTTTCTCAGGGAGCCCTTCCACCAGCTCCCTCAGTCCCCCTGGATCCCATCCAGCCCCGTAAACTTGCATGTCTCAATGGTGTAGCAGGTTCTTGACCATCTCCCCCTGGACTATGGGGCTCCATTCTGCTCCTTGTCCTTGTCTTGCAGCTCAGGGGCTGGGTACAATGAGAACAACCAGTCTGACTGAGGCAAATAGGGCATTGTGTACCTCAGCCTTTTCCTCAGCCTTTTTCATTATGTGTCCCCATTGCATCCAATAAAGGGTGGAGATTTTCCTTAGCCGTCCTTTTGCTGCAGATGCATTTATAGAAACATTTTTTATTGTCCTTTGTGACAGTAACCAGATTAAGTTCTAGTTGGGCATTGGCCTTCCTTATTTTCTCCTTGCATAACCTCATTACATCCTTGTAATCCTCCTGAGTTCTCTGCCCTTCTTTAAAAGTGATAAACTCTCTTTTTTACTGACTTCCAGCCAAAGCTCTGTTCAGCCAGGCTCGTTTTCCCCGCTTGCTTGTCTTTCGGCATATGGATATGGCCTGCTCCTGTGCCTTGAAGATTTCCTTCCTGAAGAATAGTCAGCCTTCCTGGACCCCCCTGCCCTTCAGAATTGCCTCCTAAGGGACTCTTATCAGCCAGTCTCCTGAACAGGCCAGTCTGCCCTCTGGAAGTCCCTGGTAGCAGTTCTGTTGACCCTCCTCCTTACTTCACCAAGAGTCAAAAGCTCGTCATGTCATGATCACTGTGCCCAAGAGGGCCTCTGACCACCACAAGTCCTCTGTTCCCAAGCAGCAAGTCCAGCTTGGCACCTTCACTGGCTGCCTTGCTCTGCAGCTGTGTTGGGCAGTTCCCTTCCACACACTCCAGGAACCCCCGGGACTGACTCCTCTCTGCTGTGCTCTATTCCCAATAGACTGAAGGGACTCAGCTGAAGTCCCCCAGTGATCATGAGACTTCCCCCAGAGGCTTGTACAGGATTTCATCTGCCTCTTTGTCCTGGCTGGGTGGCCTATAGCAGCCTCCCACCGGGATCCCTGCCTTGTTGGCCTTGTTCTCACTCAGGAACTCTCAAGCCTATTGTCACCATCATTAAGCTCTGGACCATGGAAACAGTCGTCACACACAGGGCTGCTCCTCCACCTCTCCTTCCTTGCCTGCCCCTTCAGAAGAGTTTACAGCCATCCATTGCATCCCTCCAGGAGTGTGTCATCCCAGCATGTTTCTGTGTTGACAACTCTGTCACAGTTTTTCCGCTGCACTCTCTTCCTCTCTCTGCTCTCTTTTCTATCCCCCTCTGGTAGGGGCACTTACCTTTCTTTATTAATAAACAGTTCTCAGATAGAATATTTGCCGCATCTGTGCTTTGTTTTGTGCAAGAAATCTATTAAAAAGAATCTTCTCTGACTCCCCTAACAGTGGGACGGGACAGCCGAGTCCTGTTTTGGGATACAGGAAAGACATGGCTAAGCTTGAGGATCTGAGGAGAGCTGAGGGAGCTGGGCTTGTTCAGTGCATGGAAGAGGCTGCTTCAGGGAGATCTGAAGATGGACGAAGGAGAAGGAGCCCTGAGCAACCTGGTCTGATCTCAGAGCTGACTCTTCTTTGAGAAGGAGGATCAGCTAGACTCTATGAGGTCATTTCCATGCTGTATTGCCCAATGAACTTCTGGCTCCCTGGCATCTTAAGACACTTCAAAGGCTGGACTAAGGACTTTCCTTAAACATGAAAAGAATGAAGTCTGTGGATTAATGATTTATGAGCATGTGAATGCAACATTGTGCAGTAGAACTGTGCATCTCATCACAGACCTTTTACTGGTTTTGTAATGAGATGTGACTAAGAGTACAATATTTTTTCTGTCTTTTTTGCTTGTCTAATGTATTGGTGAGGAGAAAAGCAGGGATTCCACTAGGCTGTTGCTCTGGCTGCTTCTTTTTGTGAGGGTGAGTTGAAGCTATTTTGGGACTGACCTGTAACTGACCTTGAAAGTCTTTAGGATGTGTAGCACCACCTTTTGTAGCTCACAGGACCTGGTATTACCAGTGCAAAGGCTTTGAAAGATACCACAGAAAGCTAAAACTGCAAATCCTGTAAAACTTTGGTGTGCTGATTAAGCAAACAAATAATAACAGCTGCACATCTTTTTGACACTTTGTGAAAAGTGATGTGTTCTTGTGCTTTGGACTTGTTATGATTTGATTCTTTGGCTGGCTCTTGTTTCATGAGTGCATTTTGATATCCCTTGAGGGCTCTGCTTGGGAGACTGGACTGGAAAGTCAGTTGAAGGACTTCATTCTTTATACATAGTCTTCAGCAGCTCCATTAGGACATGCTGGTGTCTATTTCTTACTTAAACCTGGCAGAGTGAAACATCTAATATGGGAACAGACAGTCTGAAAACCTTGCTGGCATCAGGTTTGCTTATTGGCCAGTGCCCATGAGAACTTTTCAACATCAGCAAAGCAGGGATGTGCACCTATGATCAGGAGGTTGTGTTTTGTTCTAGATTAATCTCAGCTGTAAGTAATTGATGATATGTGAGGTGGTAGCATGAGAGCCAATGAGAATGTGGCATGAGGGCTGAAAGATGTATAAAAGACACCTGGTGGAATAAATTGGGGCCTTTGGCCTTGGTGCTCTTGCCTTTTGGGGGCTTCTTGCCCCTGGGCCTTTTGGCCTTTCACCTTCTGATACTTGGAGTTGCTGTGTGGTTATTTGTCTTACCTGCTGTCCTGATGACAATCTAAATGCTTTTATGGCAGCCATGATCTTTGCTGTACTTTTCCTTCATGGACTGGTTTTATCTGACTGTGGGCTCTGAGCTCTAGATTTCTATTGTGAGGTCTGTAGTGCTTATCACTGAAGTGCTTGTCTTCACAGGCTTCTCTGGTGCTCAAAGCAACAAGTAAAATAATTCCTCCCATATGACATGTCTGGAAACCATTGAGAAAACTCCCTTGTATTTTGTAGCATCTACTTGTATAGATCTCTCATCTCAGTTTTAATATACTGCTTTACTGTCCTGAGTGCAGGCAGGACACAGGAAAGGTAGAGCTGAGCATGAGCAGCCTCAGTATATGGTACATTGAAAACTGTGTGTTGAGTGTTTAGATTAAAGCTTCTAGTTTTGGCCTGTCCCTCCAGTGGTCCTGTGCTTGTCTGAAAGGAAAACTGGTATTTACTAGCAAACTCTCAATGTGTGTGTTGCAGATATACTTGTTATGTGTGTTTTTCATGGTTTTCCTTGTCTTTCTGGGTAACATTTAGCAACTCCAGCATGGAGTTAGGCATGTGCCGTTTTTGTGGTCTGCAAAATCATTTATCTTGACTTATTCTTCCTGTACAATCATCTTGCACAAGCAAAATAGTTGCTTTTTTTGAAATGCAAGTCATATCTGGAGCCTGCTTTCCATTTCCCTGAAGTTTGTCTGTCGAGCTCTGTACTGTCAGCTGTGGAAGACGGTGCCTTTCTATTACTGCTTACCTGCCATCAGTGCCTTCAGAAGTGAGTCTTTTACTCTGTACTTCTCTTGACATGTCCAGAAGAACAAGCAACATAAAATGTTTTCATATTTGCACAGTAGACTTTTTGCTGGTGGTGGTAACCTTTTCATGCCTTCACACAAATGAAGGCTAATGGGAGAGCAGGGAGCTGAAGCAGGTAAAACTGCTTGGGCAGGTAACTAAGGGGTGTTTATTCACATACCTACCTACAAATGAAGTGTCAAACCATGTGGAGGAGGTGGAAAAAAGTTGGTGTAGGAATGGAAAGCTAGTCACTTGTAAAATGTGCTAGCCTGAGCTGCTGTAGTGACTGTTTTTGAAGCTGTGTGTTCTGCTTGATAAAGTTTGTGGGGTTAGGTGTGTATGTGGGATCAGAGGTAGAGCTTGTAGGAGGCAGTAAATTTAAGTGCTGTTTTCTCTCAGATTTCTTCATGGTGCAGAAGACAAGAGTTGAATGACTGGATTAGGTGTCAGCTTTTGCTCTCTCTCCCTTGGTGGTTTACTTTGACTGGGCACATTAAATATGGACACCTTAGGCAGTGAGTTGATTCTGGTTTCTGAAATTGCTTTTGGCTAAAGGAGTCTTGTTGGTGCTTGGCATCTTGTAGAAATCAACTGCTTCGTTTGGGATCTTGGACTGAGTTCCTAGACATGAAGGTGCTTTCCTTACTAGCTTGTGCCCATCAGCTTTGGTTGTAGGAGTACACAAAAACCTGAGAGAGCACTGAGGATTATAGTGTAGAATACAGTATTTCATGGGGTATTGATGGCAGTAAATTTAAAATGCCTTGAAAGCCTTCTGTTGGGGATAGATACAGGCCAAAATTCGCCTTCAGTCCTTTCCTTTTCTTGTCAACCTATGTCTTTCCCTCTGTTCTCATATGTCAGATTTAACTCCACATCCTCCTTTCAGCTGGAAGTTGTTCTGATGCTCATGCAGTATCCTCCAGAGAACATAACCCTCCACCATTATTTCATGAGAAGAAATAATTCCCTTTTCACTTGGGGAGGGAATTGTACCTGAGGGAGGCTGAGAAAGTCTGTTTTCCCCATTTTCAAGTAAAACTTGTGTTCAGAGGAAGGAGTGTAGCCTTCCCTAGCTGCTTTTAGGGTTTTCTCAAGCTGCAGTTCTTGCCTGGCAAGAAAACTTTGTCAGTCAAAAAACTTTGGGATTGAAGCAATCTGTTCAGGACAAAGCAAGTGCCAAAGGTATGCCCAGTGCATGTCCTGGAGTGTAGAAGCCGTGTAGTTGTGGTGTCTGTTATATTAGTGCTTAGAAGAGCTGGGTAAGGGGTAGATACTGCACAGAGTATTTTATTTTTGCCGTAAAGTACATGCTTGAGGGCTTGGGATCCCCTCTTGACCTGAAACATTCACCTGTTTATTAAGAAAACTGTGCAAAAGCCGGTGGCATCAGCAGGAACTGGAGGGCGAAAATCCCATGTCAGTGAAATGAACGGATACACCCTGTTAAATTGTGGGGTCCTGGTTCCAGACCTTGCAGTGCACACTGAGCTGTGGCAGCTGGTGTGATTGCTGAGAATGCTGCAGCACGGCACGAGGAACGGGGGCAGCTCACTGACCTCCCCCTGCTCACCTGCACAAAGGGGAGAAGAGGAATGTTGCTCCATTTCAGGCAGGGAAAAGAAAACATCAGAACTGTTTGCTGGTTGCTGCTTAAAAATATACTTACGCCTCTCAGGCATGAGAAAAGGTGATTAAAAAAATTTGCCGTTTTCAAAGTTGTGGGGTTGCCACTGTAAGGGCAAGGGAGGGAGACTGAAGAAGAGTTGACTGGGTCAGCAGGTCAGTGTATCTACTCTGTATGCTATTGGGTGTCCATCCATTACCTTTTTAAGTGTAATTTTACAAATACTTTGAAATACCTTTCTTGTCCACACCCTTTACTTCTGCTGGTTGGGGGTGGGTTTTGTTTTTGTTTGTTTGTTTGGGTTTTTTTTGTTATTTGTTTGTTGTTTGTTTTGTTTTGGTTTAGTTTGTTTGGGTCTTTTTGACTGCCTTTTAAAATTTATTTTGCCCAGCATTAGTGTTTGTGTGTCTACACAGTGAAAAATAACTCTTTTTTTTCTTATTTGGCTAGTTTTCCTACACAGTTTCCCCGCTCTGTGGCATGATGTGGCTTCTGGAAACAATAGTGCCAGCAAAAGAAAGGGGTGAGTGGCAGGTAGGGCTAGAGATGAAGTCTGAGTGCCTCTTTGCTGACAGATCCCTGATGGATCCATGCTTGATGAAAACAGTGACATAACTATGGCTCAGGGCAATAATGAAAGAAATGAGAAGCAGGTCTTACAGCAAAATGATGAATCCCAAGTTTGACTTTCAGTTTTAGTTCCATAGCTCTCCATATGCTTCTGTCAAAGTCTGCATCTTGCTTTTATGCCTGGCAGAATCAATTTTGAAGGATTCCCAGCTAAATGTTAGTAAGTGGGTGTTAGAGCTGTTCCATGAAGCCAGCTGGGGAGCTGAATGCTGAGGTGAATTTTGCTCTGGTCCCTTGGCAGCTGTGAGGTTTGGATAGGATTGGTGTGACTGCTGCAAAGAGGAGCTGAATGTTAAATACGATGGCTCTGTGTTGGTTCTGGGGGCTCACCTTGGCTTTCATCACTGCCTGGTTGTGCCCAGGCAGCTGCAAGCCAGCCCTGGCTCTGTCCCTTCTGTCAGAGCCAGAGCAGTACTGGAGTGGGGATCTGCCTGGTCAGTTATTCCAGCAGTGTAGGGACAGGGGTGGCCAGTTGTGCTTTGCTGGCTGCTGTGTTATCTATGGCTGACAAAGGAAAGGCTGCCCAGCGTGGCAGTGGCTGGGTGAGGACAGGATCCTCCTCCTCTCCTTGGCACCAGTGCTGCATTTGCAGGGCCCTGCAGGGAGATGGAGCAGGAAGCAGAATCAGTGGGCAGCAGCAGCTCACTTTTTTCAGGATTCAGCTTTCTTGTTGAATTAAAGTGGACCACATGACTGGCTAAAGATGTGTCTGCTTACTAATTACATTTTGTTTGCTTCGGTGTTTAGTTGCCAGGGCTGGTAATGTTGAAAGCCACTTGTGGCCACTGCAGTCTGTTTAGTGCTTCTCTCTCCTAAGATGCTGCATCTTTGCCTGTTCCCATTCTCCCTCTTTTGAGGAGGGCTGGTACATGTGCAGGGCTTGGCCAGGACAGTTATAACTGTGTTAGTGTTGGCTATCTCATCACAGGGGTCACTACCATAAAATGGAAATCCTCTTTTCACAGACAGCCCCCAAACAACTCCATAGAAAGGTAAGAACATTCTTATTTGTGAAAATACGAAAGCAGTATTTTCAAAACAAAGCCCCAGTTTCTCATAAATGTTTCCAGCTGACTCAAATATTTAATATGCTGTTATCATGCTAGATACATATTTTACCCTTGGCAAAAATAAAGGGGAGATCTTTATTCTAGCAGTCACAGAATAGACCACTCACCTTTGTAAATTTAACATATTCATTTATTTAAGCAAGTGTGGCCTCATGTTTGCAACTAAATCAGAAGTGTTATTACAGCCCTTTCCTAAAGGTTGCCTTTAGCTTTGCTTTTCCCTTTTTTCACATCTTCCCATTTCTTTATCTACCAGTCTGGCCATTGTGAGTGCCTTGTCTGCTGAGGCATATAAATAATTTCCTTTATTACGCAGTTCTGCTTTGAATGCAGTCCCTTGATACAGTGCCTTTATGTGGGTTTGATCAAGTCTTTGCCTTTGATCTGCCTGGGATTATTGATTCTCTGTTATAGTTAATGACTGCTTTGTCTTTCTCCTGCAGTCTCTATCTAAAGATCTCAGAGCCTTTTGTAAATGTGATTAGTAATGCAGTAGCAGACTGGTGGCTTGTGTGTGGTTTGTCTCTAGAAAAGTCACACTGTAGCAGCATGTTTGGGCCTGGTTTTAAATCAGTTTAACAGTTTTTCTTAGAAAATATGAGATTTAGTAAAACTGCTTTTTGTTAAATATTCCTAGAAGGCTTGCAGTTTTGAAGACAACTTTTTGTAAGAGTTTTAGCTGTCAGATGGAAATTTTGTGTTTGTGGCTGCCTGTGTTGGTCTGTGACAGGCAGAGGAGCAAGTTAAGTGGTAGGTACTGTAGGGTCTTCAAGGACCTGTTGCCTTCTGGTCTGACATCTCCCATGGAAAGTGGGAGCTCCATCTGATACCTGATCTTTTATGCAAGGGTTTGCTGCTTAATCGGGGGGATTTGTCATGTATCCACATCTCATCTGAGATGTGAGTAAATGAGGGTCATGTCACTCGTCTGAAAGGGTTAAGAATGGTCTTCAGTGTGGGCTTTTTATTTTGCACATGCTGATCTGGCCTATAAGGCTATGAGTTGCAGGCAGGTGAGTCACTGTCTGAAAAAGTGCAGCTGGTCACAGTTTTGTCTTTGGTGAGAACAAGGAAACTTGGGAAGCAGTAAGAATTTGGGGTCTTCCTGTGCAGTTTGTGTTACATGGGCATTGCACGTTTCTCGTCTGTGTGCTGCTCCAACCAGAGAGGATGACAAAGTTACTTGAATGAATCATCTGTAATGGAGCCAAGGATAACAAAGCAGTCTGAGATCTTCCAAAGTTAGGATTGAATAATGAGATGAAGTACATCATGTAAAAGTTGTGGTCAGGCTGCTGAACCAGCTTGGCACCAGTTGAATGCAAAGGAAAGCACTGTGTCCAGAAACCTGGGATTAGTGTCAGAACAGCTGCTGCTTTCTGCAGGGTGAGATTCAGCCTTGCAGTCAGAAATAACCAGAGCTAAAATTAAGTAGCATTTACCATCTGTTTTTGTAAGATGCAGAGGCTTGTGGTAAGTTTTTTAATAACAAGGCTGTGAAGGGCAAAGACTGAAGTGAACTGTGCTGTTGTTGATACCTTTTAAAATTACACTAAAATTATTAAGAGTGAAGGTAGAAAACTGTTGACATCAGCTTGCTCCTTCTTTTAAAAAGGAGGAAGCTGGGACATTTATTCTCTTTATAGTGCTCCTGCTGTCTTTAAAAGCAGTTTCCAATCCTTGACAGCTCTGGCGGCACTTCCAGCTTTCTGCAGCTATTTACTTGTGTTGTGTGCAGTTTGTGTGTAATCCCATGCTCTGAGACAGCCTGCCTGGAGTGCAGATGTAGTGCTGTGTACTATGTGTGTGTGTGATCTGCTTATTCTAGGAATTTGTTTGAAAGGCCAGCACAACTTCCAGTGTGACTAAATCACGTTGACTGCTGACACTGCCAGGAGATTGTCAAAACTTTGCAGAGCTGCCAGGAACCCTTGCTGCTTTCCTGGGGACCAGTAGAGAAGTGACCTTTTACATGTAAATTTAAATTTCTGGTTTAGGGAGGAACAGAGGATTTTTGCTGAAAGCCTTGGCCCCTGTCCCATCTCCTGTTACATTTGGATTCTGATAGTGCTGGCTGATGGCGTGCTGAAACAGTGCAGAGAACTGGTGCTGCCTGTTAATTGAGGATCTGCTCAGAGTGGAGATCTCCAGCCAGAAGGGAGGGAAGGTCTACAGATATGTGGGAGAAATCCTAGCTAATTCTGCAGATATCTTTCCAAAGCATCATCTTTCTGAGCCTGTAGTTTCTTCTGACTTGTCCTGTGTGAGTTCACAGCTGAGTAATTTAGTCTACTGGCAAACTTTTCGTTAAGGCTGTGAGCATTTACTGGTGTCTGTGTTATGACTCAAGTAGGGGGCAAACTCTTGTCGTGGGCAGGAGAACATTCCCTGGATGCTGGGGCTGCTCATTTCAGTTCTGCTGGCATGTCTATGGGAGGCCTCTGTCCTGGTGTTGCATGGTGTGGCTTGATGTGCCAGTAGGGGCAAACAACCAACTTGGGACAACAGGGTCTGGAAGGGTTCTGCTGGGTGTCAGCCTGGACTGAGTGATGCTACTTTGGCCTTTTTGCTATTTCCTACCCCGTCCTGTTTTCCCCTGCTGCAGGTTTCCTGTGACTGGTCTCTGAAATGGAATGATCAGGCTTTAGAGAAAGGTGTTTTACACTTATCTCAGGTAGGGAGTAAAAGAGCTCTGCCATCACCACAGGGAAAGGTGTTCCCTGTGGGGAAGGGAAGCAGAAAAGAAGGAGCCCTGTGACTGGGCAGGTGGAGTGCAGGCGAGGAGCAGTAATACCTCATGTGTTACCATGAATATAACTTGTCATGCAAGCACAGCTCTGCTCTGCCAGTCAGTGCCTCTTGCATGGATGGCTCTGGTATAAACCTCACAGCAAAGCCACTGTTGCTGGTACAAAGTCGAGGAAGTTGGCACTTGCCAATCTGTTAATATCCATATCTTTCACAGTACCTTTGGGTTTGTGAAAGCATGGGCTGTAAACCCATCTTTATTGTAAATTTGCATTAAAATTCGTGTCAGGTTCTTCTCAGAAATGTACCTGATGCTCTATCCTGACTATTATGGTAACTGCCTCTGCTTGCTTTTTTGTGGGTTCTCTTTTTTTTTTTTCCAGCACTGTGGCTCAGTTTCCTTTTCTTGCTTCTGTTTCTTAGGTCAGCAGTGATATGTGAATATTGGGGGCAGCGAGCAGGTAAAAAAGTCCTCAGCATTTGTTCAAGCACAGTGTGAAAGGCTTCTGGAGTGCTGCAGATGTGGGACTACCCTGGCAAACTCATGTTCCTGAGTGTAGTTGCCTCTCTGCATGCTGGCTCTGTGAACCCATATGTTTCTTGGGGCAAGCTTTGGAAACCCAGCTGTGCCTTCAGCAGAGGGTGGAGGTGACTTTCTTGGGAAGCTTCTTGCAGAGAAAACATCATCTTTGAGGTACCTGCTCTTAGGCAGCCAGCAGTGGGCCAAGGCAGGCGCTTGACTCTCTGCAAGATAGGGAGGGATTCCTGGCCGGGACCATGGCCAAGTGCTGTGTCCTCCCTCCTGACCCCCTGTCCCTGGCAGCTGAGAACCAATCTTAGTGCCTGCTCCTGTGTCACTGTGCCCAAATTAGGGGGATTTGGCAGTCTGGAGGTGGCAGTCCCTTATCCAGTTGCTGCCACTCCGTCAGCATTCAGACATCCCACGGCTTTGTCTGCGACCTGTTTGTGCTGCTGGGGCCAGCATGGCCGGACTCCTGTGCAAGAGGCGCAAAAAAGGAGGTGGGAAACATTTTCTTTGTAACAGGAATCTCTTCATAAGGACCTGGTGTGCTGGGCTCTCCTGGGGCAGCAGGCTTTGGGAGGCTTTCTGCCAGCAGGGCTGTGCTTTGCTGGCAGCAGTAGGAGAGGATCTTTTGGGTCCCATGGGATCTGGCACGGCTGCACAGGGTCTGAAGACAAGCGTGAAGGTTTGATGTGGTTCTTCATGTCATGAGGAACAGGGGCTTAATACACAAATTTGCATTAATGTTTTCTTTCAATTTAGTTAATTGCTCAGAAACAAGGTATTTTTTTTTTAGGAAAAGTAGAGACAAATCTTATATTAAAAATGTATCACCTTAATTGAACTTTTGGGAATAAATCTAGTTTAACTGCATTTTAAAGTATTCTGGCTTGAAATATATACATCATTTTGTTCATATATGTACACTGTGCCATGTGTTCACTGGCCAGAGGAACTTAGCAGTTCTCCTCTGCCTTTGCAGAGCATTGGGAACACTGATGCCCTGAACTTACTGAACACTTGGCGTTCCCAGAATGACAGCAGTGCTGTAATAATAAAGAGTGTTATATCTAGAAATAAGGCTGGTACTTCCAAAATAAGTCTGACCTCATTGAAGTCTGGGCATTTATAGTCCTAGCAGGGTTTTAAAAATCTAACTTCGGTTTCTACATGGATTTTCTTGTGCCTCCTGGTGGCGTCACAATGTAGGAGTTGTTAGGATGAGAAAGCTTTAGTTGGGAGAAATGTGAACAGGGCTGGGTAAGGCACGTTATTAGAACTGGTTTGATCTGTTCTATGAGACCTCCTTGCTCCCTGGTTTTTTTGGAGTTTTTCAAGAAAATGAGAATGAACACAGAAAAAGGGTACTTAAGAATTTCTTTTGACAGCATCTTTATCCAGGAGGTTAAATCTCAGCCTCAGGCCATTGTGTTCTGTTTGCAGTCAAGAACCATGGGTCATAATCCATCAGGTCTCAAAATATGAGAGTGGAGTTTGTTGCTCGCAGAACATAAGAACAGCATTTCATAAAGAGGGTTTTAGTGGTGATCAGTATCATGCTATGAACCAGAATTAAGTAACCTCTTGGAACAGCAATTGTGAAATGTGGAAACTTGTTTTAAGCACCTGTTTCACTTCTTTGTGAGAGAAGAAATGGATATTGCAGTATATTCTTCTTCCCTGCCCTCCTCTGTGCCAGTAGAATCTCTGTTTTCCATTTCTATTAGGCAGAAAACCAGCAAGCCCTGATACAGGATTTTGTAACATTTGCAGACTGCATGTAAATTACAAGCCTGTGGTTTGTTTTTCCAGTGGGAAAGGGGAATAATGATTACACTTGAAAGAAGAGCTTGCTGGGATACTGTGATGATTATTTAACTGTTCCCTCTTTTCTTTCCTGAGAAAAGGTTGTCTAGCCAACCTTATTTATTTGGAAGTCTTTGCTTTTCTCTGAAAAGAGTATGGGACTTAGACCCCTCCCAAAGGAGACTGCGCTGCCACAAATTATTTTAGTTTATGCTTACACAGAACTGTCACTGCAAAGATGGGGCTGGTATGGTTTCTTTGTATCTCCTATTTCACATGTATCTAGGTCAATATCATGCCTTATAATAAATGTTATCTGAGTTTAAGGGGAGATGTGCCTCGGAGAGTGTGAAAGTGTCGTTACAGCAGTGCTAGTGCTTTTCTTGCTGTCAGGCTCTGTGAAGATACTAAAGAACTATTCAGTATTTGTCCTCAAGTTTGGTTCCTTCCATGTGGCAGGATGTAGGGAAGTATTTTAACATCTGTTTTATTTATGAAGACTGCTTTACTGACTTTCACAAATGAGAATTGCAGGTTTAAGACGAGCTTGAAATAAAAAAAATCGTATTTGTTCACCAGATCGTGGCACATCTGTTTTATCAAGTGGCAATGCTGGAATTGAATGCAATTTCGTCTTTATTTGGTAGGTCTTCCTGGGATTCTCTGAGGCTTTAATAAAGCCAGTAGCAAGCTGCAGTTCCTCATGTTCTGCAGCTGAAAGGGTGGTGATGAGTGGTGATCATCCTATCAGAAAAGGAATTTGTTTTTACAGTTTGATGTCTGCTGTAGCTTGGGGCCATCCTGCAGGCAAAGCTCACACCCCTTCCTCCTGGAGAGACAAGCACTCTGAGCTTCCTCTTACCACAGAATTTGGTTTCTTGCTAAAAGTTTCCAGCCACTTGTGTGGTAGCTCTGTTTAATAGGAAGCTATAAAAGGATGTTACTTTGATTTTATTTTCCACTGTGGCTGCAGTTCTTCATTCCATAAACTGTGGTCCTGTTTAGAAATGGATCTACCAGATGTTTTCTCTTATTATGAATACTGTCCCCAACCCCTACATATACACTAACTTTGCATTTATTACAGTCTGTTTTTTTCCTTCTATTCAGTGAGTGACCTCCAAGAAGAAGGTAAAAATGCTATCAATGCACCAATGAACCCAAGCACTGTGGATATCCATCCGGAAGACACACTATTAGGTAAAGTTTTCATGCTACAGACCTTGACTAAGGGATGGTTTGTGAAAGTGGCTGCTCTGGCCCCCACATCAATGCTTTACTGTTGAATGCAGATTGCCCCATTGAAACTGAGAGAATTGGACATGACCACTGAGAAAGTTTGCATGTTACATGTACACTAGAAATTAGAAGAGCTGAAGGGAATTTGGAGAGCAGTACCAAATGAGGTAGTTTATGAACTCCTGTGTCCATCCCCATCCCTCACTCTGAGTCCCTACAAGAGCAACAGCATAATTTAACAGAAAAAAGTGTTTAAAAGTTGCTGAAATAAACAACTTTTATCTTTCCTGGCCATATGTCTCTTAATCTGTTGAATTAACTGAAGCAAGGTAATTATAAAACAGTAAATCAAACACCAAGACAAATAATGAAACAGTAAATTAAAACCAGAAAAATGTTAGTCATTTGTATTTTCTGATTAGGAGAGTAGTAGGAAATGCAAAGTACTTTTTTTTTAAGACGTGGACAGAGTGTTGCTTGCTGTGTGCATGTGTATGGATCAAGAGTATCTCCAGTGAGTTCTTCTGGATACCACAAAAGCTGTGTATGACTTCAGAAGATGCAGGACTACTCCTGAAGGCCTGTCCTGCAATGACAGTCAGTGAATGTTAACCCTAGTTCTGTGGTGAATCAGGTACTGTTATGGGTCAAATCCTATTCAGGGTTAGTGTTTTGGGTGTGTAGTGGGTGTCACTTCCTTGTGATGGACTGCCTGACTCACCCTAGGCAGTAATGAGGAAGTAAAGGATCGGGGGGGCTGGGGAAACAGCAAGAGAATTCATGGCCTTTTCATCTGTTTATGGAAATTTTTCAAGTATGTTCAGATAAGATGGTCTTACTTTTTAAATAAAAATTAAGAGCCCTGGAAAATACTGAACCCAAATGTGTGGGTGAAGTCTAAGGTAACCAGTTAGATACTGGCTACCAAATACTGTATAGTCAGTCTTGTGTCCAGGATGTGTTGTGTTTCCCATCTGACAGCAGTGAAGTCTGGCACTGTGGTGGGAAGTCACTGTCAGGTTTTAAAGGGTTCCACTGAGCAGTGTGACAATGACCTGACCAATGGCGATACCAAACCCACTTTTTTGTTGTCCTCATAGTAGAAATTGAGGCATCAGTGGGAAAATAGGATTGCATATGGCCTGTCTAGACTTAGTTGAAGATAAATCCGTGGGGTTCATAAATAGTTATTTTAACTGAGGAGATGTGGATCTCTGTGAAGCTGTGCTGCTGTCCCCTATCCTTGTGTTCATGTTGTGTAGTGGTCAGGGTTTGCTCTCCACAAAACAACAAATCTAACTTTGATTACAGCTCTGACTTGACTGCTCAGGGAGCTAAAATGAAGGGTTCAGGGAGACATCTGCTACTTGAAAGCAAGCACCAGATTTAAAACATGAGATTTGCTCCGGCTGCATCCTGAATACTGGTATCCATATCTACAATAGCATGTAAACATCTACATGATGCACGTGTCCACGGGCGCTGTTGTGAAGATAACTCTGCCAAAGGTTATTTGGTTGTTGGCCTTGCTGAGCTCAAGTTGATTTTGCTACCAACACTTTACCTCTTCTAAAAATTGCTCTTCATGTTCATGTTTGTCTTCTGGCCATTAAAGAGCACTTCTCATGAATCTTCATCTCATCAGCAGAAGAAGTAGAAGACTTTTACACCTGTGAAATCTATTTTATGTTCTCCCCCCCTTGCACAAGTACAGCTGATATAAAGTGGGATAATTTTATTTCTCAAGCTTAACCAAAGGTTAAGGAGTTCCTGTGAGCAGGAGCACGTGTGTGACTAAGTTTCAGGGAACCAGAGGATGGAGGCATAAACTCTTAGCCCAAGTCTCAGCAGGGAGTGCATTAAGCTCACTATATTCTTCCAGATGCTGTAATTTGGGACAGGTGTTTTCAAATAAAAGTTAAATGCAAATTGAGGAGAAGGATAAAAGTAGTTCACTGATGTGTTACTATTAAGATGCCCCACATGAGGACATGATAATTGTATAGCAGGGGAAGGCCAGTGGAAGCAATCCTAGTTTAGGGAAGTGGGGCTCTGTTATCTTTCTGTGTGTCTCTAAAGTTGCCTGACACTTTGGTCATCAGACATCCCCTTGCTAAGATGATGAGTAGGCACTGCCATTTCTTGATCAGCTGACAAGCCCTTTTATGATTAGGAATTGTGGTTTCAGGAGGGTACATTTGAAGTGGATCTCACTAAGGTTTCCCATTTTACTTGAACAGAGGAGAATGAGGAACGCACTATGATTGATCCTAACTCAAAAGAAGACCCCAAGTTCAAGGAGCTGATCAAGGTAGGAAATCAATATTTTGTCCTTCTTCAAATCTTTAACTAGTGAGCTGGAGTAATTTACAACCTGGTTACCCAAGAAGACAGGAGAGGAGTAGCAACTTGTTACTGGAGTGTGGCTGTGAAAACTGAGATGAAGGTCAACAACAAGGTAAGGCTAAAAGCAACAGTGGGACAGACAAGAAAAGGCTGAATGTCAGAGTGCTCATGCTAGTTATGGAATAAAGCTCCATTGCCCATTTATATCTTTGTGATTATCACAGCAAGGATCCATGCTTGACTTCAGTCTCTCTGCAGTCCCTGTACATAAATATAAGTTCCTTCTGTTCATGAAAGCAGGGAAGGAGCTTTGGAAAGCATTAGTGAAGTTTCAGGAGAAGAAAGAGTAGGACTGAAATGAGCACAAGGGCATGTTAGGGGACAATGAGGGGACCTTTTGTGTCATGGGGAAGTTGGAACTGAGATTCTTCTTGCCCTATATTCTGTCCTCAGTTTACCTGTGTGCTGGGTGAGGGACCAGGTAGTTCTGTCTCTGTCTTGTCCCTGGAAATACCTGCCCAAGGTGTTGATAAGGTGTGCCCAGATGTGCTGATGTTAAATGAGGCTTCCTGACTTAGCAGTGTCCGTATTTCCTGCCTGGTATGACAGAGGACTTGTTCTTGGAGGACTAGTGTTTAGGAGAACCTTTTCTGTGCAGTAAGTTGTTGAGGCTAACACAGTGCCAGCTTGAGAGGAGGAGAAGGGATGGTGAGTTTGAACATGTGTGATCTCTTTCAAAAAAGTATTTGTGCTGGTATTGTACTTCCCACTATGCTTTCCCTTTATCACTTTAAAATAATAGTAAAAATAATTTTTGTTAGAAACAACAATACAACTATATCTGTGTGGATCTGAGAATTTTGGCTAGTGTATACCACTTCCAGAGAGGGGGTTGAGCTGGGGCATATTCCCTTCTGGAAACCTGATGCACCCTGGCTGCACACATCTGCTTCACAGAAATAAACTGCTGCAGCAAATGCCTCAGCAAACTGCTCATGTGATACATCTTTAAAACAAGCCCAGTGATCTGTTGCTATCACTGCAAAAAGGTGTTTAGTATCACAAAACCACATCAAACTGAGTTTAGCAGGAAGCTGTGCTCAAATTTCTGTTTTTCTAATTCACTGGGAATGCAGTGTGGTTTTAAATTAAGTGACTGCACTTTCTTTGTTAGTACATAAATCCATTGATTCTCTCCAAGGTGCAGTGATCTTGCATCACTCTCACAATGTAATGTGGTTTCTTTGCTGATGGAGCAGTGATATTATCAGCTGAACAAGAATCATTACAGTGAAGGAACCAGATGCACTCTGTGATGCAGGGGACTTGTTACTGAGACCACAATTGCTTTTAAATTGTGCATTTTCCTGTTGAGTTTAATACGAGTTTGTGAGTCTTCCCTAGATAGTCCAGCAAGGTTATATTTTTTCAGATTAAAAACCTGAAAACCTTCAGAAGGAATAGAAATAGGGGCCAGAACAACACTCGAGGGTTTGTTTGCATGCTAAGAGTGCATTGCAGAATGAGGTTCAGGGTCACTAGGCCAGTTTACACTTGCACAAGGAGAGAGGTTCCAATGGAACTGGATCACCTGGTGCAGGGAGGAGCATGGAACTGGAGATTGTTTCCTTTGGATCATCCTCAAAAGGAGTGATGTGTTCTGTAGAGTGCCTGTGTAATTTATGTGGTTGATAAGAACTTGCATACCTCTCAGCAGTTAGAGTTTTTACAGAGATTCAGCTGTGTTGGTGTGAATTCACACTATGTTGGTGTGAATCTGTAAGGCAGGGAGAGGCTTGAATTATGTTGGCAAAACTTATTTTATACTGCAAATTTTGGATAATGCAAAAAAATGAGCAACTTATTCCTCGTTTTCTGTTCTGTGGTGGTTAATGGCATTTTCCAAAGCCCCAGTGCTGGATGAGAATTGCTGTGCTAAGTGCTTTAGAGAACCAACCAGCAGAAAAGTGTCTGCCCCACAGAGCCTGAAACGAAAGATCTCCACCAGCTAATGGGGAGTGGGAACTTGAATAGATGGAGGTTTTGATAGGTCCAAGTGGTTCTCTCTTTCCCCTCAGAGAGGAATGTGTCAGTAGCACAGCAGAGCCTCGTGCCTTTTGAAAGTTGGTAGTGTGACTCAGTTTCATGGAGGCCAGCCCAGATCTCTTTTAGCACCAGAGTTAGGCATGCCAAGGGTTTGCCATCATTGATGCTGAGTTTCTGTTCTGCCAGTCACATGCAGCTGGGTGAATGGATCTCATGCCCAGAAACAGCAGAGATATCTGTTGCTGACGCTGCTTTAGTACCTCTTTGTCTTCACCAAATGTTGGTTTAATTTCTGCTAACCTCATGCTATAGGAATTATGTGCACTGTGAATTGGGCATTTGGAAGTGATTTTGACAGAGCCTTTGTAACTCTAGAGGGACAGACTGTACAGCATTGTGGTAATACAGAGACTAACAGAAGAAAAACACACCAAAAAGCCTAATTTCTCACTCTTAGTAAAGCAAAATATGCAGTGAATCTCCTTGTTGAAGGCTGCTTAGTTGGGGATGTGGAAATACCTGCTTTAAGTCTTCTTGCACATATGAAAAACATCATGCCTGAAATTACACCTCAAAGTGTTGTTTGTTATCATCATAGACAGTTTTCTAAAGATACTCAGCCACAATTTGTCAGTATGAAGTGTTCAGCAAAGTTCCCTCTGTGGCCAGCAGCCACTGTTTTTCACTCACTTAATTTGCTTGGTGTGCAGTCAAAATTTGGCACGTGGCTGAACAGACCTAAAGCTGAAAATCAGATCAGGGAAAGAGACATGAGTTACTAGTTTTATCTGTATGTATGCAGAAATATTTTATTTATTAAATGCTGTATTTCTAGTATCTGAAATATGTGAGCTTCTTCTTGTCCAATATTTGCCAAGTGCACAACTAGCTTAAAGCAAATGTTTGAATTATAAGTTTGGGCTGTTTTGTGATCAGATTCAGAGATGTCCTGTGATGTATTGTTTCTTCTTTTATTTTTTAAAGTCAGGTTTCTAGTCTATATGTTATTTTGAATCTGATTAAAATTGAGTATTCATGAATACATAAGTTGCCCTAATTGACTCATCACTAATTGTAAATAGCCTTTGGGGGTTCTTCTAGTGCTCTTTTGAATACCTAAAAGAATGAGGCTAGTCTATGTGTACTTTCCTTGTTCATGTGTGTTTGTGTGTTGTGTATAAAGATGGAAGGGTAGAAGTTTTAAAAAAAAGCTTCATTGCTGATTGTAATTCTAACACAATTAGGGTTAACAGGATGTAGGAATTAAGTCACAGTCTTTGAAAAAACATTTTAACACTTCACAAAAGTGGCAGATTTCCTAGGTGTTTCTCATTTTCAATATTTCAGTAAGAAAAACATGAAAAAGAGCTTTTACTAATTGAATACGAGTTTTTAGAACAGCAGCTTGCAAGAATTGGGTCCTGTCTGAAAGTGCCTTGACAAAAGGCAGCAAGGCACAGTTGTAAGGTGCCTTTCCTCCCTGCAAAGACTTCTGTAAGATTGGCTGATACTGCAACAACTTCTAGCCTTGAAAGCCTCATCTAAACTGAATACAGATCTGAACATTGCTGCTCCAGGTACTGCCTGAAAAGAGTAAACATTTTCTTTGTAGTAAAATATTCATTATCCCAGGAGATATCACCTTTTCCACATCTAGTTTTGTCTTTTTTAGATTTAGTGAGGTAAAGAGAACCAATATGAAGCCACTGGCCTTTGACATGTGGTTTCACATGTGAACAGATGAAACCAAGCCTCCTAAATGCTCTGTGATCTGCTTTTGGAAACAAGAAGCCTTCTCCTTGTTTACAGGATGCCAGGGCTTTGTGCTTAGTCAGGAGGCCTGGATATGAGTTTTTACTATTAATTTTCATGCTCAGGCCTGAAGCCAGTTTTATACCTTTGATCTGCTTCCTAATTCTTCAGAAGTTGAGGGGAAGTGGGTCATTGAAGTCAGACTTTTCTTTCTTTGCTGTTTTTGGTGACTGGGCTTCCTGTTTTCCCATTGTGCCAGATGTGTTAATGTATTTTGTGTTTTGCATTTTGTTCACTTCTGTATAGTGGCGACTGTGGGGTCCTTGTGCCCTTGAACTCTGAGTTTTTACAACTACAAATACATGTGTCTGGGCATTTGGCCCAGTTCAGAAGTGCTCTGTATGAGTGCAGATATGCGTGAAATGTCAGGCATGGTTTTGAGGACATCAGGATAATGTATTAAAGTTTTAAAACCACATTACTAGCCCCAAATACTATAGAAGGCTGTAGAAAAGCAGCTTTTTATGAGCCCAAAATGCAATATTGAACTGCAGATGTATGAAGTGCAGGCACAGGAATGAAGGAATAGGTAGGGAATGGGTAGAGGAGTGTGAGCCCAGACAGATTGAGGTTAATCATATTTTCATGCATAGGAAAAGCTCTTGTCTGCTTCCCACCAAGCACCAATGTGCCTGTATCAGGCTGTTGAAATTTTTAGACATTTAGGTTATTGAATGTTTTCTGCTTCTGCCTTTTTATGAAGGAGAAATTGCAAAGAACTGGAGAGCTGACTTTCCGTGAGCAGTGTCAGAAAGTACTTCTGTGTGCTCATAATTTTAATAAGCAATGTAAAAGTTGTAAAAGCTGTAAAAATTACCAAAAAAAGTGCAGAAAAAATTTTCCATGCTCCTAATTAAGACACAATCAAGAAATCAAGAAAGGCTTGGGATTTTTAAAATTATAATACTTGCCAGTCTTCAACAGTTTTTTAAAAAATCACCTAGATTTTTTTTTCCTTAAATATGAATTGCAAATTCATTTTTTCTAGTGGAGCAGGAGTTGTAGTCTGAATACTAGACAAATTAGAATGTTCTTTGGGATATTTTTCTTTGATTCAGATGCTAAATTATTAAAATAATAACTATGGCTAGACCTGTTTAATTTGCATCTCTTTTTTATACTTTTTTTGCCTAAGGTTTTTCAGTGCTTAATTTTTGTGAAACGTTTAATTAGCACGTAGTGTAAGTATTTCCTGGTTTTAAAACCCTGTACCTGTGATTCCTGTGTATCTGCACTCTTGGAAATGGGATGTTGGATCTACATTAGAAGGTACTTCCAGGTTTTTATTCTTTTATTTTTAATTCCTTGGCATTTTCTAGACTCTGACTTCAATACCATTCAGCACAGGACAAACAAAATAAAATGTTTATTAATGGTTTCAGATAATTTAGCATCCTTAGTCTTCCTTTAACAAAGCTTTTGAGGACTTTTTGAATTCCATCCTTTTCTTATAGGGTCTGTACTGGGATCTGATTATTAAGTGATATTTTCAGCTGAGCTTCAGATAATTTTTCGAAGGCTGTTCTGTAAATTTCATGGAAGACCTAAACCTTTTATGATTTTGATTTCTTCAGTTGATTTACTGTGGGTGTCTATGTGTCAAGCTTGTATAACTATGGGATTGGGCAGTCACCTTCAAAAATATCTTTCTGGATAATATGACAAGAAACTGTCAAGTTATCTGGGACTGATTTTTCTGTCTCACTGGTGAAGTTTTTGAGGTGGAAAGTAGTATTGCATTTCTCACTGTCTTCCAGCCGTGGTAATCCTTTAATTTGTCTAATGTTTCTCTCCAACCCTTTATCATAAATGTCCTATTCCCTGAAAAAGATTGAAAGAGACAGGAGTAGTGATTGGTGTCTTCTCTCCTAGTGCATTTGTGGTTCCCCACGTGGCAACAGAGCTCTGCTAAATGTTTGATTTAGGCTGCATCTTCTTGCATTTCACTTTTGCTGGCTATAATCTATGCTGACCTAATCCCAGCTGGGATTTTCAAAGGAAATCCAAAGGTTTGATGCCCTGTGCCAAGTGACAACTGACACACTATTATATTCTGAAAAGCCCAGCTTTAAATGTAGAGGAGAATGACTGGGCAGTGAGGATCCACAGGCTGCTGAAGAGAGATCCTGAGAACTGTTTCATCCTGAGGGTGAAATGCAGGAAGGGCAATTGTCTTGACATTTTCTCTGAGGTTCCTGCAAAGTCACAGGAGAAGTGTGGTGATGATACTGGTGCAGAGCACATCGTTGTGTATCCATATGTCATGAAACATCATCTCCCCTCTTTGTCTACCTGTTTGAGAGAAGACCACTTTTGGCACAAGCTGCTCATATTGAATAGTGAATAACTTACCAAAAAACCTTTATTTTCAAAGAGGTTTTTAGAGAAGTCATTTTTATTATGGAGTTTTTAATCCCTTTGGACCCCTTAGAGGGCGAGGGTGATTTACATACATGAGCATTGATGCTGATCCTTGCTTCCCATGGACTGAGCAATTGCCATATCACACAGATAAAATTTGCCACTAACATGCTGTTACTATTTTTAGTGTTGACTTTCAGCTCTGTGTATTTTCAGCATGCTTTGAAAGTACTAAAGATATGGGTTAGAGGTACATGGAGCATTAGTATTTCATGTTTGGATTGTAAATTTCCTTGTGGTCACTAAGCCTAGCCGAATTTACCCGAGGTTTTTAGATTGAATGAACATCAGTAGCCAGGCTGAATAACTTAAGTGCCCTTGTGACCAACATATTCAAGTGCTCATGTTCTCTAGGATTCCCCAGTGGTTGTTTCCCACTGTTAGCCTGTCTATATTTTATTTGCTTTTATTTCATCATCGCTAGTATATTAAAACCCAAAAACTTTAATAGCCATCATAACTGCCAAGAAGAGACAAATATGGGGTCTAATCAGAAAGTGAATTTAAACAATCCACAATTTTGTATGATGCAAATTAAAAACTGCAGAATTTTTAAATGAAGCTTATTGTTTTAGGTGGCTCTAGTTAATGGATTTTTCATGTCTGTGATTGGCAATACTCTTCTCCTTTTATAGGACCAAGGAAGTAGCAGGAATTAACATTGTGTCTCTTCCCACAGAACTGTATTATTTTTGTGAAAACAATTTAATTTTCCAAATAATAAATTGGAGGAAAACACCAGCTTCAAACAGTCAAGGCTTGTTTTCCTGTAACTGTTTGAAAATCATTATCTTTGGGACCTGGAAAACTTAACTCAGTTCCTTTTCTTTTCAAAGGTTCTTTATGCTCATTCCTGTTTTACAGATGACTGAATGATTTTTATAATTATGGTAGTCAGCATATGGGGACTGTTCAAATTATAAAATTATTATCAGACCCATTTGACCAAGATCTTAATTCTGGAATTTTGTATTCTGCAATAGCTGAAGATAAATGCCTTGTCCTGTTGACAGACATCTGTCTTGTGGGTCAGTTTAGCTCTTGTTTATAGAAGTGTTCATTTTATGCCCCTGAAGCTCCTCTTTTTGGCCCATCATTCACATCTCTTCAGGGCAGAGATCGTAAGAGTGTGTGATTGTTTTCATCTGTTGGCAGATCTGCTATTCACACAGAAACAGATTTTTGGGACCTGGGGAACATAGACACTAGCAAAGGTTATTGCTGCAGAGCTGTCAGTTGCTACTGGCTTTAGAATTGGTGCAATAAAGAGATGTTTTAGTGAGGAAAAATAGAGGGCACTAAAATTGCCATGCTGTCAAGACCTGAATTAAAAACAATAGGGGACAATGAGATGCTTTTATTCTGTTTTTTTTTAATTTGGGTCTTATCTTCAGCTTGGAAATACATAAATATGGTTACACTTCATCTGTTTCATATTCCTGATTACTGCCTTGAAGGAAAAGAACATATTTCAGTTGGTTTTAGACATTTGCCTCCTTTTTCTGTACTTGCAGGTTCTAATTGACTGGATTAATGATGTGCTGGTGGAGGAGAGAATCATTGTCAAACAACTTGAAGAGGACCTTTATGATGGGCAGGTGCTGCAAAAGCTGCTGGGTGAGTTCACACAAGAGAAGGTGACCCCCAAAGACTGAAAGGGCCCAAAGTTAACCTCTTCCAAAGCTGCAGACAGCAGATCTGTGCAGTAACTCACTATCTCACCAGAGAGATGGCTTGATTTCACTGACAGCTGCAGCCTCAGCTTCTCCATCTGTTCTTCTCAGGCTGTCTGCTGAAAGGGGAGGAAATCCAGATGATTCCTAGGTATCTGTTTCATGTACTAACTGTAATTCAGACAGCTGAAAGATATGGTAGAAAAAGAGTGAAGAGGTTTGTGTTTACAGTGGGGAACCAAGCAGAAGCCATGTGGTCCAAAATTGTGTCAGTATAGTTTGCTTTTGAAAGCTTTTGGGCTGATACCTCACAGTATTGCTTTTGGTGGGGGAAAATGCAAAAAAGAGAATGCATGGCAGGAGGTGTGTACTCAAAATATGCACTTCTGTGTGAATGACACCTGAAGGGATACACTCATTGGAGTATTTGGGATTTTGCAGCCCCCTTTCATCTTTGCAATGTGTGTGTTGATGCAAGAAGCACGGTGGAGGAGACTTATGATGATGCAGTTATTTATGGGGATGCTTTTAGCAAACAAAGAGACTTGAGACTCCAAGTACCATGTAAATCCACATTGTTTCTTAGCCACACTGCTCTCAGCTCACTTCTGACATGTTTTCATGAGCAGGCTGGGCTGTGGGATGTGCGTGTCACAGTGGGGCACGATGACCTAGTGCTGCTAATTCCACTGGTGCTGACCCATGCTGCTTGCTGAATTTTCTCCATATACCCCTTCTTAAAAGAAAGGTGTTTTGATGAACATTCACAAGCTTTTAAAATTGGTTAATAACAGTTAGCTTTGTATGCAATTGAAACCCATCAAAAATAATAAGTTGAGGAATAAGGCAAGAGTACTTTCAGCGTTTCTTGGTTAGATTGCAGCCAGGATGTGATTGATGGGCTTGTTCAGCCAGACTTTACCAGTTTTGTCACATTTTTATTGGAATTGACACACTTTGAAGAAAGTTTTACTTTCAGCTATTTTTCCTTCCAAGGGAAATAATTTTCTTAGAAAACTTCCAGTGGACTCCAGCTCTGCCCAGTGGTCCGTGCTTGTTATTTACACACAGTTTAATCGGGTTTTGCCTGTCTTTTTAGGTTTTTATGGTTTTTTTTTCAAATGCAGAAAAATTGGCTGACCGTAAACTGAATGTGGCAGAGGTGACACAGTCTGAAATTGGTCAGAAACAGAAGTTGCAGACGGTCTTGGAAGCTGTCCATGATTTACTCCGACCCCATGGCTGGACAATCAAGTGGAATGTTGACTGTAAGGACTCTTTTCTGTCTCAGCTTCACAGGCAAGGAGGGGATGCTAATCAGTAGGTTGATTATATTCTCTGTTATGCACTGTTTTTTAAAAAATTCTTTCTTTGTGGTTGTTACCACATCCATGTATGGACTGTGGCTGTTACCTTCTTCTGTGGTCTTTAAGGGCAGATATACGTGGCTGTAGGACAACGGAGGTAACTTGTTCCTTTGAGAATATGCTTTCATTAGAAAGTTTTTGTTTGCTTTCTGGCAGATATGAGAAATGTTCTAGTCACTCAAATACTAGAGGGTGGTTGTGGCAGGGTGGTCTAATCCTTTGGATCACCACAGTGAGAGTAGAAGGATCCTCCATCCTGCTGGAGGATGCAGCTTCTGCCAGGCTAAGCAGGATGTACCCTCTGCTCAAGCATGGTCTGTTAGACTCTGAAAGTGAAAATGGAATTTGAGAAGTCCCTTGACCTAGTAGGTGGGTGGGTTTCACCTCTTACAGAGAGCAAAACTTGTGTTACCACTTGGGTAGTCTGCTAAGAGCAGTTCTCTCCAGTATTCTCCAGTGCAGTGAAAAGCAAGTGATTGGGTCTGCCTGCCTTGGTTGATCAGAGAGGGAGCGGAGGGGTTTGTAAGGTGCACTTAAAGGAAGGGTTGAATCTAGGCTTTGCTACCTGTGGGGTTATATTGTAGGCCTTACTACTTTAGGAAAAAGAGGAAGAGGGATAAAAAGAAAAAGACCATGTTGACCAAAGGCATTTTTCACTGCCTTTCCCCCAGAGCTGTTTGTTTTAAATAACGCCTCGTTATTCTTCTGTGTGCTTCATTTCCCTTGTTCCCTGCAGCAATCCATGGCAAGAATCTGATTTCCATCCTTCACCTCCTGGTAGCTTTGGCAATGCATTTCCGGGCTCCCATCCGACTGCCTGAGCATGTGTCTGTACAAGTGGTGGTTGTACGGGTGAGTATGAACTCCCAGGAGAAAGACTGGAGCAGTCATCCTTTGTCACTCAGATTTTGCAGTACTGGGCTGCTCCCATCCATTGCCTCTAATCTCTTGTAATTTAGAAAATGTGTCTCAGTTGTGTAGTGAGTCCCGTGCCTGGGAATGCATTTTTGGATTGCATGTGCATTGTGCACGTCTTTAGTATGTTTGGCATTACCATTTGCTATTGCAATAGCAAGCAAAAAAATAGGCAATGGGATTTTGTATAAGAGAGCACTGGGCCTGTATTTCCTGTCACTCCAGTAAATGTTTTTTGCCATGCATTTTTTTGTAGAGAAGCCATTGAAGCATAAACAGCACAGAAAAGTTTCAGCACATAGAATCTCCCTTCCCTGGAATGCCTGTTACCAGTGTTTTTTTTCTCCAATGACTTAATGGGCAGACTTACTTAGACATGTTGTTTTCCTTGGTGTGCCTAATAGACTTTCATAATTTCTTTCACAGACTTGTGTTTTTGTGAGCTTTCCTTAGATATGGAGAAGAGATCTGACCTAAGGAACCCTGGCTGCTTCTCCCCTGCCCTAGATATTGCTCTAGTTATTCCTTTCTCTGCTTAGTGTTTGCCATATCCTTTCTTTACAAAGACTCTACTTTCAAGTCTGTATTTCTGCTTTTTCCTTGCCTTCTATCCCAGTGAAAACTCCCATGGCAGTAGAATCTGTGACATGGGAACCCAGCTTTTCTCCCAGCTGCTGAACCCCAGGCAGATGTGTTCCAGTGGGCACTCTGCTCCTGCTGTGCCTGTTTGCTCTGCAAGTGCCAATTACTGTCCAGCTGTCAGGCTGCCGTAGGTTTCCTGTCAGGAATAAAGATGAAGTGCTCTCACACTCTGTTTTGCAAATGTGGATCCCCTCACAAGGTGCAGGGTGGTTGATTAGGTGAGCCTCATTTTGCTTTCTATTTAAGTAATGCAGTTTTCTA
Source organism: Climacteris rufus (assembly GCA_013398175.1). Classification (NCBI taxonomy): domain Eukaryota; kingdom Metazoa; phylum Chordata; class Aves; order Passeriformes; family Climacteridae; genus Climacteris; species Climacteris rufus. The sequence continues at coordinate 382,526 of VZRZ01005546.1, read as the reverse complement.
GGCTGCCTGCCTGGATGCTCTAGAGGCACAAGGTGTGCCTCCTGTGTGATGGAAATGAGAAATTAATGGATACTCCCCAGTTCACAATAAATGTGTGTATTATATATAGGAGGTGATTTTGAACTGCTTTCAGGCTGCAATAATTCTTGTTAAGAACAGTGAGTTAGTTAAAAAGTAACATGAATATAAATAGGAGACTGATTTATTTTTAAATTTCTTTCGACTGTCTTGGAAAGATAAGGAGGAATATGTAAATATAAGTTGGTCAGCAGTTGTCTCACACTCTGATGCTAGAAACCTCCTTCTCCCCAGTACAGTGAAATGTCTTCTGTAACTTTTAAGTCAGAAAAAAACATTAGGTTAGAGAGGTAATGCCTCCCTTTCCTTGTCCTTAGTTCAAGCTTCAGAACCCTCCACCTCTAGAGCAGAGGGAAGGCTGTGGAGAGAGTTTTCACCTCTTTTCCTGTTGGAGGGATATAGAGGAGACACCTACTGAGACCATCTGGTTCACCAGGGTCCCTGGATCTTGAGACTAGGGAGGACTGGGATGAAGACAGGATGACAAAAAGGCCAACAAGAAAGTAGGGAAGAGAGTGCAACACCTCTGTCCCCAGGGGAGTTCCTGAAGGTGTCAGGTACAGTAAGAGTTAGGTTAAATCCTGGAGGCTCTTGCTCTTTGACCTAGAGCCTGGACTCCTGGAGATGGTCATGGCCACTGCTGGCTGTGAGCTGTGGCCCTGTGCGAGAGGAGGCCTGTTTCAGCCCCTGACTCACTGCTAGGAAAAGCTTGCAACTCTTCAGCTTTGTTTATTTAAATGGAAAGCAAGGCACAGTATGAAATAGAGCATGTTTGTTCTGGAACAAGAACTTTTGCCTTGTAGTTTGGTAAACTGAATTTTTGTAGTTCAGTGTCTATGATCTAGTCTAAAAATACGTGCTGGTTCAGTAACACAGATCTCTTTAAATGGACTTTATTTAGCTTTTGTTATACTAATGACAAACAGAATGGTAATGAGGTTAATATTGTTCCTAATCCAAATAAGAAAACTAATATTAAGAAGATTATTGCTATTATTACCAATTTATTGTTAAATGATCTCTTGTTACCTATCCCAGTAATGACAGGAGTTCTGTCAAACTAGAACACAGTTAACTGAGTGGTTTTCATTTAAATGCCTCTTCTTGCTTGGATGTGCATTTGAGGGGATTAATAAACATTTTGTTAAGTGACTTCTGTGTAAGTCTTTCAGAATTGACCCTGCAGCAAGAAAACCATGCAAGGTGCTGTGGGAGTATTGTGCAAGAGCACATGTGCACTGAAATTTTCTAAACTAGTTAAGTCTCATTTTCATGGATGACTTTGATCTTTATCAACTTTGTTGGGCCATCCTGACACTGCAGATCCCTGAGGTGCTTCTTGCCCAAGAGGACTGTGCTTACACCATGAAAATAAACTGGTTTAGCAAGTTCCTGCTTAGCCAAGTTGTGTGCATTTCCATAGCCAATCCCAGAGCAATGTGGAACATCCTATGAGCTTGTGTAAGTGTTGTGGGCTCTTTCTTCCCTTACTTTTACTGTCCTGATCCATAAAGTGAGATAATACCATGGCAGCACTGTGCTACATGGAAAGTATTTATGCAGATCTCCACAGTTTGGTGGTGATTCTGCCCTTCCAATAAATTCCTTTAGCATCTTGAGTTAACAGACTGAGACTCTTACAAGCTGCTGCATTTTTAAAATTAAAAATAGTTGATTTAAAGTCTCAGATCTGTAGCTCAATCTGGATCTGTCAAACAATACACTATCCTTTTTTGGCCCTGCATGGCTTTGTTTGCTTGGAAACCCACAAGACTTTTGGAGATGACTTTCTGTTTTATCTTCCTTGGCAGGAAGAACCTTTACCTATCTGTCTTTCAATATTATGTGGAACAACTACAAGACCAACACAGCAGGAAAACACTTTCATTTTTATTATTTCATAATGGGCTCCATGATGTAGTCCCTCTCAAGAGTTCCTGTAACCTAGTTACTTGAAAGTAACTTGAAAGCTTTTTTGAAATCAACCCCCAGAATTAGTTTTCTTCTGTTTTTTGTGTGAAATAGGAAATTGTATAAGTATAGCAGTATATGCCCAACTTATTCAAGAAGGGTCCCAGCGGAGCAAGGGTTTAGGTGGGCCTTGTGGTTAAAACCTGTGAGTAGCTACTCATAAGTGCTGAGTGAAGAGTCTAGGGTGATACATGCTTTAATGCTGGTGTCACTCAACATATGCCTGTCATTCCAGCCCTCCTCTGTGAGGGCAGGGAGGATAGAAACTGTGTTGGTTTAAGTGGTGCTTCCAGTGAAAACTGAAAATACTGAGATTTTTTGGCTGTTTCTACTGCCTTCTATTTGAAACATAAGTTTGCATGGTGAAGAAATACCCAAATTCAGGAAAACAAAAAAATTCTCAGAATCAAGTGTAAAAATTGTCCTTAAGGCTCACTGTGTTGCTTATTTTTACAAGGCTCAGGAATTGTTCTCTTTTATGCTTAGCTTGCCTCATCCTCACTTTTAAAATTGCAGCCTGTCCCACCTCGGTGCTGCTCGGACATCTGGGGTATTTTTACAGTAATTCCCTTTTAGTGTGAGTTGCAGACTGAAAAGTCAGAGGGAAGGCAGGATGAAAAATAAACATGTCTGGTGCCAGTGGTGAAAAAAATCAAAGTTTTATCAAGGAATGACATTTACTTTTGGATTGCAAGGTCAGGGGACTTAGGCTTGCTGTGAGAGCAGCATGCTCAGCTAATTCAGAGGAGGAGAAGTGCTGCCTTTTCCACCAGCTGAGGAGTCAGTGTTGGAATCCATTTCTCTTTCTTATCAGGCATTTGGAGGCGTTATTCATTAGTCATCACTTACTGAGTTTTGTTCACAGGTTATAGCATCTCCCTGGGGTACAGGGTGCCTGAAAGGTCCAGAGCTGTGAGTTAATAAAACAGAGACATGGTGGGATGGAATAAAGAGAGCATTGTTTCGTATGCAAGAAAATATTGCCCTGTCAGATGTTTCCTCATTTTTCCATGCATGCTCTCATCCTGGATCTTTCCCCAAGCCTCCTGCTGCCATTCCCATGGCTCAGTCTGGAGAGCAGGATGAGATAGAAGTGTGATAGGGAAGTGAGGGCTGTGAAGACATGGCCAGCTGGCAGCACCCAGCCCAGGGCCCTGTCAGGCACGGAGCTGTATCAGCCCAGCCATGGGAGCTCATGGCTCCCCCAGTGCCTCCAGCCAGGCTCCCTCCCTTCCAGCAACTCTGCTTGCCTTCATTTCTTGAGTAGGGAGTGAAAGGGCAGGAGTTCTTACTGGTTTTTAGATTTCAGTTCTCATTTCTTAGATTGCTTCTGGGGAAGGATATGTTTCTCTTCAAAGCTGTTCTCTGTAAGAAGTTCTTCCTTGGTGTTCAGCTGGTGAAAATGATTGAGATGGTAAATGTGTACAGTTTGTGGTTGGGGGGGTGTGTTTCCCTGCATACCTGAGCTAGAAAGCTTTATTAACCCTCCCCTAAGTAATTCTGACAGACCTGGTTCCTAGATGGCTGCTGAGACTTGAGCTCTTTCTGTCAGCTTTTTGAGCATAGAGAAGGGAGGAAATAAATTCCTCCATTCAGGCATAAGGGTATATACCATAGTTTTGAAAGGAACCAATAGAGATATTAAGCAAGTTTTTCACTCGTGTGAAAGCACTTCCAGCCTCTGACATGTTTTGAAACTGAGTGTCACCACATGCTATTTCCCTTGGGTAAAGACTCCTTATTCGTGCAGAAAATTATGCCAAGGAGAGACAGCCCAGTATCAGGGAAAGGGTATTCATTGTGAAATCATTAGCTGAGCTTTTTGTGCTCCCTGTGTTTCCCTGGAGGATGTGTTCCTGTCAGGTGTGTGGCAGTGGCCCCCATGACATGCCTGCTCTAGGGGAGCTGCCCTCATGCCCAGAGAGCTGTACCAGCACTCTGGAACCCTGGCCTGGGAACAGACATTCATGTCATTTCAGTCCCAGACCTCTCCAAAGAGTCAGGCTGCCACGTGTGTCAAACTGCTGGTTGACACTGTGACATGACCAGCTGCCCTGGGGGATTGAAGATGGGGCTGACAAACTCTCTCTAAATTGTGTTCCAGGCGTGATGTTGACTCTGGTCTCGGAAGGAGAATTGTTAGTGAGGTGGTTTGCTGCAAATACAGGTGTATATATACATTTCCCAAACGTCCATTTGGCTGTCAGCCTGATAAATGCCGCTGTTCTGGGAGTGAGTCCTCCTACATCAGCTGTTTCACCCCTGCCTCTGTGAAACTGAGCGAGTGTGCTTCATCCAGTTCTCTCCTGTGGTATTCTGAAAGATGGTGAATGCTGCAGAGCCCCTGATGAGCTTCCCCTTTGCTAATTCCATCTTCCTTTCTAGAAACGTGAAGGCCTTCTTCAGACCACTCATGTTTCAGAGGAGCTGACAACTACAACAGAGTAAGCACAAAACACTTTGGTGCATGATGTGAGACCATTTCTAAAGATGAAAGATAAATTTAATCTTCCCCTGTCCTTGCTAAATTAACAAAATCCCTTAATGTGGTGCTTTTTTAACTATATGGAAATTCCTTGATATCTGGAGATATGCTACAAAAGAGAAGTGTCCTCTGGAAATTCTTGTGTCTTAGAAGCTTTTAACTGAACATGACCTTTGTGACCCAGCCTAGTATTATTTTCTCTATCAAGTGAAGGGCTAACAGAGATATTTTAGGAAAGAATTAGTTTGACAAAAGGCAATTCTTCGACATACTTCTCAAAACTGAAGTGATACAGTTAAAACTGTAAGGAGACAAAGCTCAGCAAAAATAATTAAATAAATAAATCTAGTCCCTCTCTAGTTTTTGCACCAGATTATTTTGGTTTATGTTTTTACAGTCCTTTTTATAAGGAGAAGACTAGACATGTATTTGGACTGCAAATAAAAACTGAGATTTTCCTTCACATGGCCTGAAGGCAGCTCTTCTAAGAGAGTCTTACAGGAGCCCTCCCTCAGTTTTTCAGTGTATTGGCACCCTGTAGAGTTGGCTTAGCTTCCCGTGACTTTGAAGATAAATGAAACACCATGTGGTGCTCAGTGGGGAAGATCTTTCAGATGGAAGCACTCAAAAATGAGATCATAACATCTCTGTGTGGACATTAAAGATCTCATAGTGGTTTTTTTGTAGGATCAGAGCTCAGCCTCAGGTTTGTGGGCCAAAGTTCTTCCCCTCACTCCTGTGCTCTTGAACAATGCAGTGAGCTTGTCCTCTCCTTCAGATGTGGTTTGCAAGGTGTAATCTACAGACCAGGGCCTTAGACACTTTCTAGCAAGAAAGATGTTTGCAGATTTGCATGTGTGTTTGTACATATATTTTATGAACCTGTTTAATGTTACGTAATATTTAGAAGTTTGCTGTTTAATGTGTTGCATATCCAGATGCAAGCAGACCTATGGAAAATGCAGAATGCAGAAAAGTGATCAGCAGAATCCAACCTCACTGAATACTTTCAAATTCCTCTGTGCAAATTAGGGCCCGATTCTCAGCTGATGAACATCTGTGTATTTCTGATGATGTCACTGCCTGTGTATATATTTCATGTGTGGCAGTTTTATTTACATAAAATTCATGTATAATGTATGTTTTCTTCAGAGAAAACACGTTAAGGTGAGATAGATGGCTTTGCTTCTTGTAAGATGTGTGGTTTAGTGTCTGATGATTATATTTGCGAAAAATGTGCACACAAGTACATTTATTCATTCACCTTTCATCATAAAAATTCTTATGGATAAGAAGGCATAATTATGTGTAAAATGTAATTAAGCATTTCCATTAATTTCAAATGGATCTCCCTGATATCACTGGGTGTTCTGCTGGGGACATTCCTGCAGCATGTTGGGTCTGGTTTGTGACAAGCTCAGCCCCCTGAGTTTGTACAAGTGGTTGGCCCTCAGCATATTGCAGAAAAATGCCTTTTAAGGCTGTGCTCTTGTCTTCCTCAACTGATTATTCATGAACTAACAATGTTTTTGAATGCTCTGACTTGCAGGATGATGATGGGAAGATTTGGTAAGTAACAAAGTTGGCTCTGAATTGTTTTGTTTGTTTCAGGCACAGAAATCTGTGGGTTTTTTTTTCTTTCAGCATATCAAGACAATGGGTTGAGCAATTCCTTGGGGTTGGAACGTATTGCAGGGGCAGGTTTTGTTACTGCATACAGATGTGGGGCATAATGGGTAGAACCAAATCATCCAGTGAACTTCTTGAGCTCTTTAGACTGGTCTGTGTTGTTTTGGTTAATTTGTAAGTAATGAATAGTAACCCCCCATGACAAGAAAGAAATTGTGGTGCTGGAGCGTGTCCAGGGAAGGGAACAGAGCTGGGGAAGGGTCTGGAGCACCAGGAGTGGCTGAGGGAGCTGGGGGGCTCAGCCTGGAGAAAAGGAGGCTCAGGGGGACCTTCTTGCTCTCTACAACTCCCTGAGAGGAGGGTGCAGCCCAGGGGGTTGGGCTCTGCTCCCGGGAAACAGGAAGAAACAGGCTGTGCCAGGGAGATCAGGTTGGATATTAGGGAAAATTAGGGGAAGAGTTACCTAACCCTGGCACAGGTTACCCAGGGCAGGGGTGGAGTCCCCATCACTGGAGTGATTTAAAGCCATGTGGATGTGGCACTTGGGGACATGCATTAGTGGTGGCCTTTGCAGTGCTGGAGGAGTGGTTGGGCTCGATGATCTTAAAGAGATTTTTTTCCAACCTAAACAATTGTATGATTTAAGAGCTGAAATGCTACACAGACCAACATTTCCTAGTACTGCTCTTAGTGACTTTCAAGTAAAAATCTTTGCAATCCCCAGCAATAGGAGTTACACCTTCTTCATATTATGACCATTTAATTTGTATGTGAATTAATACATGAAAACTGCTGAGGCAAAGGGCTATGGCACAAGCTCCAAGAGTTCTGTTTATCTGTCCACCTTCAGCAAACAGACAGCCCTCTCTAATTCCTTTGCAAGGAGTATCTTATCTCCTCTGTATTTGCTAGACTTTAGAGTTTAGGCCTTACCAGCTGTATGTCTGGTCTTTTAAACAAAAGACAATTTTTTTGGTGTTGCTGCCAAGAGATTTCCCTTTTTTGCGTTTATTTTTTTTAGTGGTATGAAGTTATTTCTCATTTTAAAGATGTGTGCTCCTGTAAAGGATGCAAAATAAGCAATTTATTTTCTTTATTTGCCTATTATAATATGTGAACACTATTGTTTCTCCTCTTGCAGCATATCTATATTAATTATTAATAAGGGCCTAATTAATAAGTAAAATAAGTAAAGGGAGCTATAGGACCTAAATAATATATCTTTAGATACCAGAGGAATTTAGATAATGAATGTTTGTTCATTTAACAGTAGAAAACTATTAAAATGTGTTCTGTAAATAAAATGTATTTGATCATGAAGAAGCTGTTAAAAACTATGTTGAAAACAGATTGGATTAGGTATTGATAGACAGTACTTTGAAGGTAGAAACATAATTTAACACTTTATACTGTATATAAGCTTTGCTCTTCATACACTGCTGAATCAGTATTCGCTTGATTTTGGTTCTAAGCTTTACTGACATCAGGGGTACTACCAGTAACTTTAAGCAAATTAATATCTGAATTTGACACTGAGTGTGGATGGAACCATAGCTATTGTTTGCGGTAGGATTGGGGTGCAGTCAGAATTTTTCATTTTAATTTTTATTTCACCCACATACTTTGTGTACTGATTACAAATGGCAGAAAAGAGAAATCACTGGATATATTTATTTTCAGTTACCTCTAAAATTTCCAGGGCAGTTTGTTCTGGCATGTAGCTAGAACAAAATAGGGTGCTGACTTTTAGCTTGGGTCTCTGTTGGTGACTTTCTGAGAAAAACCTTTAAGCTTTGGACACATGACTTGCTTCCCATACTTGGCTGTTGGAGGTGTATTAATTTTAATTTTTTTTCCCTAAAACCAGAGCGTGATGCCTTTGACACGCTTTTTGATCACGCACCAGACAAACTCAGTGTAGTCAAAAAGGTAAAAAATAAATTTCTGGCTTTGTTTTCCATGTTGCATTTTTTCTATGCTTTTGGAAATATTCAGAAATATCCAGCAAATAACAGAAGAAGAATCTGAAGCAGTGAAAATGGTGCTTATCCCTAAAGACCACTGTTTCAAAACCCGGTGATGTTTTCCACAGTACCCTAAAATATGATTTACCCATTAAAAAGTTTGCTAAATGTAGAGCTTTTGCAGAAATGTTGCTTTTGTCCAGGGCTCTTCTGCTTAGCACTAATTCATATGGTCCCTGTGTTTGTCCTCTGAGGCTGAAGCATCATTGCACAGCATGCCCATCCAGACATATTTTTGACATGGCTCTCTGTGTTAGACAGAGCAGAGGGGTAATGTAGCTGTTTCTCTCTGCCAGCTCTTGCTAGTTTTGGGGACTATATAAGACACTCCATGTAGTTCCATCAAATAGTTCCAGTGTGTCTGTTAAGCTACTTATTAGAACATTAAAATGTGAAGATCAGTGTTGTAAATTGTTGCTTCCCCTTGTATGAAAAAGAGGATGTGTGCATTTAAAATAATGCTTTGAAGTCTCAGGAAGATTTTCTTTCCAGTCTGAAATGTCTTTAGAAAAGTGTTTTTAAGTTGATAAGGAACTAACTTAACTCTTTCCACACAATAAAAGGGGTAACACCAACTCTGTGTCCCTTCTGGAATTGGTATAAGTGGGCTGACAGATACATTCTTCAATACATTACCACAGATCTGGCTTGTAGTAGCAGGATCTTGCAACTGGAATAGAAATCCCAGACTTGGGTTACGTCCTGACTGTAATTTGTGTGCTGACTACACACATCCCTCCAGGAACAGAGGTGTGTGCAGAACACTGTGCTGTTGACATCTTCTTCAAGAACCTGAAAAGATTAATGTGGGCAGTAAATGCACTTGCTTCATTTTTAAGCACTGATGTCATCACAGCATTTTCCCACTAATCTGCTAGGAAAGCTTATAGTAATCTTCATGTAACAGCACCATCTGGTGAGTTCTGGCACGTGGTACAACAAAAATGGCAGTTTTATGTACTTCTGCAAAAGCAGAGAGCACACACACATTTATTATGTTTTAAAAAATGTCTTAAAAGGTTATGTTAACCCTTTCACATTGGCACTGGTGGGGTGTCTGACATCACTGTTTCTGATTTTTTTTTTAATAGTCTCTGATCACCTTTGTGAACAAACACTTGAATAAATTGAATTTGGAAGTAACGGAGTTAGAAACCCAGGTAGGATACTTTGTCTTCTATGTAATTTGTGTAAATTGTGAATTTTCAAACATGGGCTTGGCAAAGCAGAAGCAGATCATCTTTCCAGCATTCACTGAACTGTGAGAGATGGGTATCTTACTGTCTTGACAAAAAATCAGCACAGCATCTAGATAATTATACCAGGAGTATGGATCATTCATTTGAGCCTGGCTTAGTATAGTACCAGTCATTCATTCACTGCTATTTTATAGCTTTGCTGAAATAAATGGGTGACTGGATCTTATCTGTCACAAGAAATTGTTGCTTAATGCCTTAGAAATACCCAACAATTTATTTTTCAGAGGATATCACAAATGCCATATCAGGATCACAAGTGAGAAGTCTTAGAACTGTGTAACATTATTGCCCTTAGCCAGTCAGTAGTCATCCAGTCTGGTAGGAACTCTTAATAGTATGGCTGAAAATAGATAGGATTTTATTTAATATTTGTTGAAACTGTCAATAGTCTATTTTGACTTGGAAAAAAATTCTTTTATGAAATTCAATTTCCTACCTGTTGACAGGGAAGACTTAATTTCAAATTTTGATTAAGGGCAAAGAATTGAATGTCTAACACACACAATTTAAGAGGGATTGTGATGGAAATGACCAGGTACTGTAGTAGTAGGACTGGGAGTATATAATGTGCGAACATGTTTCCCAGGAAGTTTGGGGATTTTTTAAATGCTGTAGTGAAGCTGGCAAGATTCCTCAAGCAAATAGAATGAATGTGAGGAAAGCAGAGACAGACAGACATACTCTAACCTTACCCCTAAATACATAGGTAGCCTAGCAAATAGTTAACTAGCTGGAGATCTTTTTCCCAGTCCCTGCCTATTCAGACCAAATACTCTGCACAACTAAGGAATACAAATTGTAGATTGCTCTCACTTGAATTGCTTTTAATTTCTTCTGCTTAGAGCTGTTTTTGTATGTAAGTAATTAAAAGAGTCATTGGCATGTGATCTTGCAAGGGTTAAAGCTATAACAATTGCTGATGGGCTTCCTTGGTTTGCTCAGGACATGAGAGTAGGGGAAGTAATGCTACCGGATGTGGAGAGAGAGCCTTGTATCCTGTCCTTTTTTCCCCATTCTTTAGGAAACAGGACAGCAGCTATATCAATAGGCTCTTGGAAAAAGACTGATTTAGCTTGCTCAGCTGCACTGGTGACTGCACCCTGGACAGGTGAATCCGGGGAGCAAATGAACCAAACCCCCAAGTGCTTGTTACACTCCTGTCAGCTCCTTGCTAAGACTGAAAGGAGTGCTCCGTGACTCCTGAACCATCTGACACTTCTGTGCTAGCAAAAGAAAATCAGAATACATAATTTGGGCCTAGCATTCTTTGTTCTCCTTGTTTATGAATGCTTATTTACTAACAGATGCTTTCTCCTAGTATCTCTCTTTAGTTTGCAGATGGTGTTTACTTGGTTTTGCTCATGGGTCTCTTGGAAGACTATTTTGTTCCACTTCACAACTTCTACTTAACACCTGAAAGTTTTGATCAAAAGGTGGGTCGAAACTCCAGGTTATGTTCCTTTTGCATTATTATCACATGGTATTTTCCAATTGTTGCATCCTTTCTCCTTGTGCCAGATAAAACAGAACCTGGTATATTCTCTTCAGGAGCTGTAGCAAAGGGGCACAGTGGCACTTGATGGTTAAAACCACTAAAAATTGTTTGTGAAATGAATGGGTAAACTCCCCATAGTTAAGGAATAAAGGTATTCTGTTCTAGCATCAAACAACACATAAAGCTCATGAATATCCGGGATGAATAAATAGTAATGAGTGCTTTGTACTGTATAGTACTTTGCATAATGAAAGTAATTTTTTCATTAAAGTAATTTGTAGTACTGTCTGAAATGTTCTTGTGTGTAGGGTTGCCTTCTGTGCCAGACAGCAGAGCTTATGCCTGGCCTTGTCTTGTATGTACTGTGTAAATAGGCAAGAGAGGCAAAAGGAGAGACCTGGGAAGCTCAGCTTTAGCTGCATCCTGTTCATTGGGATTGACATGGAGGTAAAGCTTCTTCCCAAGGTCACAGGATGTCATCCCTAAACAGTGCTCCCCCATGTCATTAGGATCAGTTGCCTACTACTGATTCTTTTCTTGTCATGTATTGAATGTTCCTACAAGCCAAATGAATAAATACCATTACTTTATATGTAAACATATGATACTGTAGTAGAAGGTTTTAGGCTGTGGTCTTTGGTTAATCTGGGGTTAGATGTTGAATGCTTACAGATGATGTGCTTCAGAGCTAATTTGAAACCAATACCTGGATGCCCTGATCCTGCCAGGGAGGGAATGTGCAAAAAATTATGTGACTGAAGTCAATTTGTGAGCAAGACATCTGGTTCTGTGTCCAGTTCCTGGCAGGATGATTGCCAACTTGCCAACCTTAGGTTTTGAGAGAATGTGCTAACTTGTCATTTTTGGATATCTTTCTATTGCTAAGGAGTGAATTACTTGCTGCCTAACAGTGTCTCAGACAAAACAAGCTTCTAGGAAGGAAGAAGAGTGGACTTTTTGCAGTCTTAGATTGTCTTGCTCATAGGGTATTAGAGATGGAAGGAGATTAAATAAGTCTCTTGCTCTCAGCCTTACATTTGCTCCATTGTCCTGTGTCCCTCCTTGTGTTAACAATGGGAAGTGTTAAGCCTGTGTTTCATTGTCATAACCAGAGGTTTACCTCTGTCTGCAGTTGTTCCCAGACCTGCAAGTGCATCTGTGTGTATTTGGTTTTGTTATACTGGAATACTCTTGAGCCTGGTCCTGCTGGAGTAAGGCATGTGCCCCCTGCTTTTTTTTCTGCCAGGTTCTGCAGTGCAGAGGACAAGTTTTGTGTTGGCTGAGATGCAGCAGGCGGGGTCTAGGTCAGGAGTGGAAACATTAGCTAAGGTTAAAAGATAGAATGCTTTGGAAGGCAAGTGCTGTTTAAAAATGGGGTTTTCATAATGGCTTCTGCACAGATTGTTGCTGTCAACCCCTTGGCAAAGGTACATCTCTGGGAGGGATGCTTATCTATTACATGAACTCTCCTTTATAGCTTTCCTTTGCTTTTTTCTTCCAGTATCTTGAATTTTTGCCCTTGTAGAAATGCAGGGTGCTGAGTTGCAGCCAGCATCTGTTCAGTTACAATTTTATTATAGTTGAAATTCATAAAGATTATCCAGTATTCCTGAAGTTATATTGTGGTTTTATGTGGGGAGACTGCCTTGAGGAATGGGGATTTGTAAATTGAAGAAGGAGAGGTAGGCTCTGTATTTTGGGGAGAAAAAAAAATCACATTGAAAGTGATTGATAGGTTTTGTCACTATGAATGAGGAGGAACTGCAGAAGGTAAAAGAGATTATTATAAAGTCCTGAGTAATAAGCTGTGTTTCTCCAGAACTGTCATATGCAGTAACAACTCAACACAGAATTCATAATTCTAATTACCTTGCCTAAATTTCAGTAAGCATGGACAAGAAATCTGCTATGCAGATCTCTTTAAATCATAATGTTATTTCCTCCAAGAAGAGATTAAATGGAGACACCTACTTTCTTTTGCTTTTCCTTTTTGTCCATTTTCTTTCCTCTGAATTTATGCTCATGTGATCTATGGGGTCTTGTTCAGGAAGCTCTTTATGTACAGTTGTGCATAACTTGTTTTGAAGGTTCTCTGCACAGCCTGTCTAGGAACTGCCCCCACCAAGCATTTTATGAAGCATTTACTTCATTAGAGAAACTCAATTTGATTTTTGTCTCTGTTTTCAAGTGGAGGAAGCTAAAGCACCACGAGACTAAGGGATTAGCACAAAGTCATGCAGCAGGCAGCCTGTATACTTGATGATATGATATTGATGTTGCTTGCTACGTAGCTGATAATAATGCAGGAAAGACTAACGCTGTTTGAAAATAATTGTTTGTGGTGTCCTCATTTCTTCTTTGTTACCCAGGTGTGTTTTTCATCTCTTCTAAGTTACGTTGTTTCTATTACATTCCTTGTTGCCTGGATGGCGAGTGACAGCTTGTTGATCTTGGGTACAGGCAGGAGGAAAAAAATGCAACTCTGTTATAATTGTTACTGGGAGCTCTCTGGCTTCTGCTGTTGAGGCTGAGACTGGGGTTTAATGGGGTTTCTTGGTCCATGTGGCACCCAATCATTTTTACATTTGAATATTTGGAAATATTAAACTACTTTGTATCAAAAGGTGAATATTTGGCCTATAATGATACAGGCTTTCATATCTTAGTGGCTCTTATTTACTTTCTGCCATGCTTAAACATGTAAATGGTCAATATTGATTTAAATAGAATTATAATTTTGAGTGTCAAGTATAGAGAGAATAAAGCATCTAAAAATTGATTAAATGTTTTTGATGCCTATATAACTGAGATTCTAAACACTTGACCTCTTTCAGGTGCATAATGTTTCTTTTGCTTTTGAACTGATGCAAGATGGAGGACTGAAGAAACCAAAAGCTCGCCCTGAAGGTATGGACATGCCATATGTATATTAACTGTATATAAAGACATAATAGCAGGTGTATTTCAAGTGCAACTCCATTGGAAGACAGTAGCAGTAGTACCACAAAGTGGAGATGTCAAAGCTGTGGCCCCTTGACAGTTTTCCAGAGGATTCACTGTCTGTGTGTGGGGTGTATCCTACCTGTGCTTCTTGTCTGGAGTAGATTGACTGAGGTGTCCAAGTCTAGCTTTACTGAGTCATTCAATAGCTGTTCATTGCTATATTATAAATTTGTCTGGTGTGTTCCATAACAATCCAAGCAGAAAGCTTTTCATGGTCTAATTCTCATAATTCTTATAGCTGGAGCTAGTCTGGACTCCTGTGATCAGATTTCAAAGAGAGGTAATTGGAAGGCTTTAGGGGTTTTTTTTAGGAGAACCAGTAGTAACTATCTTCTTGATTTATGTGGATGTGGGAGTCAGAACTAAAAAGTGTAAAAACCAAGTTTTCCCTTTAAAGTCTCTGAACTTTAATTATTGATGAGGTCTGCATGGTTCCTTGCACTAGGGATAAAAAGAGGAATTAAAACTTTATGACTGCTAAATGATCAAGTTTTATTCCTGGTGTTACAAACTATGTATGTGTTATTTTTTTTGCTCTGCAGAAGCTTCTGAGGACCTCCCAGGAAATATTTGGTCTGACTTAAAATGAGACAAAGTGGTGATAGTAAATGTATTAACAAATAGTGGAGCTGGTTATAGTGGAGGAAAAAGGCAAAAGACAGTATTAAATGCCTATATATCCTAGCAGTACTGTTGTTTGAGGGATGAAAGGTGCTCCTGAAGAATGTGGTGAAGCAAGTCACTAACTTGGGAAAGTAAAGGAGTGTTCTGAGTATTGGAGCTGAGTCAGTGAGTGTGTGAGGAGGACTAGGAGACCGGAGAAATACAAATGCACAATCAGGAATGGCAGTTTGTTGAGTGAAAGGGTTAAGGAGGTTGCAGTAGGAAACCAGGTCAGCTAGATAAGCCTCTGTTGTGGTTTGAGGCTGGCCAGATGCCAGGCACCCACAAACAGCTGCTCGCTCCCCCTCCTCTGCTCTGCAGCTGGACAGAGGAGAGAAAATTTAATGAAGAGTTCATGAGTTGAGATAAGGACCAAGAGAAAACACTCACCAATTACCATCAAAGGCAAAACAGGCTCAACTTGAAGATATTAAGTGGATTTATTGCTAACAAAAATCAGAGGAGGATAATGAGAAATAAAATAAGCTCTTAAAATATCATTTCCCCCAGCCCCTCCCTCCTTCCCACTGGTGGTGCAGGGAGATGGGGTGGGGGTTTTGGTCACTTCATCACCCAGGATTTTCTTCTGCTGCTCAGGGAGAGGAGTTGATTCCCTGCTGCACCATGGAGTCCCCTCCCACGGGAGACAGTTCTCCAAGAACTTCCCCAGTGTGGGTCCAATTTCATGAGCAGCAGTCCTCCCAAAACTGCTGTTGTGGGTCACTCTGCCACAGGGTGCAGGCCTCCAAGGATGGGCTGTTCTGAGTCGGGAGTAAGGCCTCTTTATCCATGATGACTCCCAGTGGACTCCATGCCCTCTCTGGGCATCCCACCTACTTCAGCGTGGGTACCTCCCCACGGGCTGTGGGTGGATCTCTGCACCCCCGTGGATCTTCATGGGCTGTGGGTGGATCTCTGCATCCCTGTGGCCTCCATGGGCTGCAGGGGCACAGCTGCTTCACCACGGTCCTCACCACAGGCTGCAGGGACATCTTGGCTCCTGTGCCTGGAGCACCTCCTCCCCCTCCTTCTTCCCTGACCTTGGTGTCTTCTCTATTGTTGTTTCTCTCCCATGTTCTCACTCCTCCTCTTCTTGAACTGGAAATTAAAACTGCATCACAAACTTAGTTTTGATTTCTTCTTAACTCTGTTACCACAGAGGCATTGCCACCATCTCTGACTGGCCCAGCCTTGGCCAGCTGAACATCCATCCTCAGAGCCATCAGGGATTGGCTCTGCTGGATGTGGTGGAAACTTCCAGCAGCTTCTCATAGAAGCCATCGTTGTTGCCCCCCCACTACCAAACACTGGGCCCTGCAAAACCAACACAGCCTCTTGAGGGAGAGAGAAAATGTTGGAAACCTAGGAGAAGGCTTTTCTAGTTGAAAGTTTGTCCTTGTTTGTTTGTTTTGTTTTCATCATTTGATCTAACAGAAGAGGTTACCTTTCTATAAGGCTTTCTTACATCCTTACACTATCATGAATGGTAAAACACTACAGCACATCATTTGTTGGCTTGAGACAAGGTGTGTAGATTCAGTAAGCAGCAAAATATGCTTTAAGTGTTTTACTTATGAAAAATTTAATTATGAATGTAAGCTCAAGAGCTAAATTAGCTCACAGAACATTCCTTTTTGCCTTTTGCTGCTGCAGGATGTGCAATCTCTTGTGTGTTTTCCTTCCTCTTATATATGTGTGGCCATTCCCTGCAGCAGTTCACAGTTGTTGGAGTGATTGTGCTTGTGGGGTGTCTGTGTGGCTGAAAATGCCTGTAAACTGACTTGCTCTTGAAAAACTGCTCCAATGGAGAGGACAGTAGCATCTTGGGAATGGCTCCTCACCATAGTTTCATTTGTAAGATCTTGACAATCAGTACTGTCATGTAATACATGTTTCATAGAACACTAATTCATTTTGACAGAGAATCTGAAGCTCTGCAACATTTTGTGTATAGTGTGCTCTGTTAATGCCATACTGATCCATTGTTTGTTCTTCAATAGGCTGGAAAACCTGTCAGGTGCATGCACATCCTTTAGCATGAATTTGGTAGTAAATGCCTCTTGAATTAGAATCATAGAATTGTTGAGGTTAGAAAAGACCTCAGCGATCATTGAACTCAACCATTAACCCAGCACCATCATGTTCACCACTAAACAACATTCCCAAGTGCCACAACTACACAGCTTTTAAAATCCTCTAGGGTTGGGGACTGCACCACTTCCCTGAGCAGCTTGTTTTGATGCTTGACAACCCTTTTACTGAAGAAATTGTCCCAATATACAATCAAAACATCCTCTGGTACAACTGGTTTCTTCTTCTCCTATCCCTTGTTCCCTGGGAGCAGAGCCTGGCCCCCACCTGGCCTCACCTTCCTGTCAGGGAGTTGTGGAGAGCCTCCTTTCCTCTGGGCTGAGGCCCCTCAGCCACTCCTGGTGTTCCAGATCTTTCCCCAGCTCCATTCCCTTCCTTGGACACGCTCCAGCCTCTCAATGTCTGTCTTGTCCTGAGGGTCCCAGAACTACCCCCAGGATCTGAGGTGTGGCCTCAGCAGTGCCCAG
>VZRZ01005546.1:297986-365050 GCA_013398175.1 Climacteris rufus | reverse complement strand
TGCCTGGCCCCAGCTGGATGTAGCTCCTTTCCTCACCTCTCTCTGGGCCTAGCCATCCAGCCTGTTTAATTAGTTGTAGGATTTAATGAAAAATGTTGTCTAGAGCAAAACATAGTTTTGATTGCTATAGCCCATGCTTTCTGTATTGCTTGCAAGAAAGAGGTCTTGTTAAATCTTTTAGTGTGTCTTTGTACAGGTGTAAACAAAATTAGGACCATACAGGTCATCTCCTCTTCTCTGTTCTTCCAGGCAAATTCAGTAGAGTGGGTCGGCAGCAGAACTTGATGCTAAGTTATTGCAGCAGAACTGTGTTGTAGTGGATTAATTTACTAACCTCTAATGAGGTTTTTATGGAGTGTGAAAGTTTTAAATTAATGAAATATTTTCAACTACTTTTAAGTTGTGGAGCCACTTTCAATTAACATTTTATTAGTTGTTGTTGGTAATGTTATAACTGTGCATGTTTTACTGTATACTAAGAAACAGGAGGCTGAGTATCTGCTTATTCTTGGAAATACCTGTTAGACACTGATATATAAGGAACACTGTAATCACCCACACAGGCAGAATGAATTTCACACTCTGTACTCTTTAATGCAGCAAACAAAGGCATAACAAGGTCTGAAAATTAGGAAAATGTCAAACTGGAATTACAGTATAACTTGTACAACAGTGAAGGTAATTAATCTTTGGTCTACACTGTCAAGGAATGGAGGTGGAATTTCCACCACTGGAAATTGTAAAAAGAAAAAAAAGTTAAGAAAACATGCAGTGTTAAGCTTGAGTTTTAATTTGGTTGGTTCATAAGCTCAACACAGGCTTTTCAAGGTAAAGTTCTGTTATACATGAGATCAGACCTTATGGCCACAGTTGTTTCTTCTGGTCCTAAATTTACTTGTCATTACACCGCTGAATAAAAGAGCTGTGTCCATTCCTAATTTTTATGATGGGGCCTTGGAACTGAGGCAGGATCTGAACCCTGCAAGACTTGACCACTTTGGCCTATGTCAGCTGAGAGGGAAGCTACAGTGGTTCAGGGAAGGGGACCCTTCCTGTGTTCAGTGAGAAAATGAAAATGGATGGTGATGCCTGAAGCAGACTAAAAACAGAAGCTGAAGGCAAGGTAAGAGGGTAGGGGAAAGCAAAATACTTTTATTTTGGAGGTCTTCTGAGAACAAACCACAAAAGCAGGGGGAGGGGCCTGGTACAAAGGCCCTGAGCAAAAACCAAAAGGAGTGAAGATGTGTGTCTGTGCAACAGTCTGTCCTGATGTATGTCATAGGTTTAACAAATTAACATAGTTGACAAAAATCTCCCAATTAGAAACAAGGTCAATGGCATAGTTCACTTGCAGCAGTTCTTCATTGGAGCCTCCTATTCTTTCTATAACTTTCATATTTCAATTGTCACAGGACAATGTGAATGTTCTCAACTCAGGCATACTAGGGTGATAAGGAGTTCTATTATGTCTAGATTATAGGGTGCTATTGACTACGAGTTAGTAGATACCTACAGTGGAAAATTACAGGAGTTCTTATATAGAAAAGTAGAAAAAGCAAAAAATTCCTTGGCATCAGTGGCATGGGAGAAAGGAAGTCACTTGGGAGGAATAGGGCAAATATATGCTATGAATCTCTGAATACTAGAGAGCTGACTGGGCCAGCTCTTTTTGGCATTGTTGTAGTGCCAGCACTGTTTAATTGTTTAGCAAAGAAAAGTGACTGCCAGCATCAGTGGGACAAATCTATTGGTGGTTGTCTCTTCTATAGGTATTTGCCTTGATTTCCCAGCTGTAGAAGTGCATGGCTGTTGCAAAGTGCTATTTTCCATGGCTAACTTTACATTTTAAATCTATCTCTGAGAGAACTGTGTCTTGTTACAGAGGAACCAGTGCTGATTCTGGCTGTTGACTTACCGAGAATGCTGTGGTCATAAGCAATTTTCTGTGATACCTGGAAAAATTAGAAGTGTGTTTCCTATTTCAGTTATCCAGATAGGACTTATTTTTTCAGGGTGTATGATTTCACAGCAATTAGGATCTTTCTTTGGGGCAGGAGAAGATTCTTTTGCAAATGCAAATTGAAGATCATAAATGAAGTCTATAAAATAATATAGGAAAAAAGGGTGGAAAGAATGTTTGAGAGGTTACTTAAAATACCAGATGAAGTGTGGGGGTTAAATTGGTATCCAGTGTGGGGGTGGGAGGGAAGGGTGGAGAGGTCCTTGCAATGACTCTTTGAAGCAGGCAGTGGGTATTTCCCTTGGACCTCATGTTAATTATGCTTGGTCTGTTAACTGTTTGCTATCTTCCTAGGTCTTTTGAAGATTTTTAAATTATCTGTTCTTCTTTACTTTGCTTCTCTATATGTTGTTCACTGTATGTTTTTTGCTTCGTCCTCCTTGTTTCTTACATACTATGTCCAAACTTTTTTCTACCTTTTCAGCCCTCTCTGTGCTGTGCCTTCTCCCATAATCCCTGGATTACCTCTTTGGTATTTCTTGGCATTTTATTATAGTATAGGTTGGGAGGTGCTAACAGAAAAACATTTTCTTGAGAACTGTTCCAGACCTGTTCCCTGGCCTAGTGTGATAAGAAGGGATATTAAATAATATAAAGCTTGGAGTCTGCTAAGGATTTGGGCTTTGTTTATTCATGGACTGTCTGACTGCAGAGCTGTGGATGTGGTTCAGTACCTCATGAGATGTGTGACTACTTGTTCACTGCTTCTCTGGCCAGGGAAATCATCAGTAGTATTTCCTAAAGCCTTTATCCTAGGTCTCTGACACAAGTAGTCTTTCTCTGTATTCAGTTTTAGATGAGGAAGGGGATTACCTTCTGTTTCCTACTGTATCATCATAAAGCTGTTTTGAAGTACATAATGCAGGACATTTAAAAGGCTTGTCTTGGGGAGATCAGAACTCTGTGGGCTTTTTTAAAATTTATTCTTGATTCCACCAGCTCAGAGATGTGGGGACTTTTGTTCCTTTCAGGACAAATGAGAGAAGACAAAATGCAAATTAAGGTTTTCTCCTTTTCTTCCACAGATGTTGTCAACTTGGACCTGAAGTCTACCCTCAGGGTTCTGTATAACCTGTTCACAAAGTACAAGAACATTGAATGATCCTGGAAGCTGCTGAGCTGTCTTCATCCTTCAACTTCCCCAGGCAGAAGTCACAACAACCATGCCCTCTGCACACTCCCATTGTGCCTAATGCTATACTTCATGCATTCTTCCTACAGCTGATGTGTTCTCTCTGTAGCTGTTTATAAAACAATCCCACTAAAAATAATGCATGTGTATTCTCTAGGTAACTTGAAAATGTGTAGATATTTTCACACTTTTACCATATGGATCTGTTGTTTGCTATAATCAACAAATATTCTTTTGAGAAAGGAAATATACCACTAACTACCTTAATAAGCAGGGAAAACATGAGGCCTTCCTTGAGGCTAGAGACTCTTTGCTTCTGCAGTAGACTTCATTTTGCATACTCTCTGGTGCAGCTGGCATTTGATGATTTTCCAGGCTTAAGTGTTAACAACAGAAAATCAGCAATGGAATTTATTTAGAAGCTGAGCCTTTTCTATTAAATAAGGTTTTGTGTGTTCTGTTGGGTGGGTTGGGCTGAGGGGAATTGCAGGCACTGTCTGAAGCTAATGGCAGAAGCTTCAGGTTTTTTGTTCATGTCATTTTACTCAGTGTTATTTCCATTCAGTGTTTACACAGAATAAGTCTTGCAGTGGGATGACCAACTAATCTTTTGATATCTATTTTTATTTAATCGCTTCTATAGGAGAAATTTGGCTGCCAGGCCACTGTCAACCATTAAAGCAGGCAGCTTCAGTCAGGTCAGTCAGGAACTTGTCACACAGGCACAGGCTGGATTAGTGCTTTTGTCCCCAGTCTTTTCTAAAACTAACAGGGGGAATGATGAGCTTGGTTTAAAGATTGGTTCTTCATTTCACGTAGCTGAGTTGAAGGGTCAGACTCACTCCTGCTGGAGCTGTTGGGAGCTGCGTGGTTCTGGGGTTCAGGTTTTTATAAAGATAGCTTTATGTATTTTCTTTCCAAAAGAGTAAAACTGAATTCCTGTATAAATAAGAGCTTGCTTGTACTTGTGGGTTGCACTGTGCTGTGCAAGACATGGTAAACACAGTGTAAGCCAATGGTTAGCACTCAAATGATAACTCACTTTTTGGTGATTAATTATGCTTCACACTAATTGCATTGAGTTGCCCCGTGCTATCCCAGGAAATACTCTGCTAGGCTCTGGCCTAGTCCCATACTCTTTTAAACTGTTGTGGTGGGAATCTGTCTTTAAAAAGCATTGCTAGGTTTACCTGGCAGACCAGTTACTTAAGAGGACTTGGCAGGTCTCTTCTGTAGATCTGCTTCTGCCTGGTGATGTGGTTGGTGCAGGGTGCTGTGCTGGAACAGGAGCCATCTCAGTAGATTTTTGAGGAGAGTTTTGTGAAGGAAATGGGGTTGTTGTTTCCAGAGTAAATGTATAATAAGTGTAAGTGTATAATATCACTCTTTTCCTTTGAGCACATAGAGGAGAGATTTGATTACTGCTTTTATGTATCACAGCAGCAACTTTTGTTTTATGGGCAGCCATTCCTTTGGGTGAGACACTAGGCAGAGTGCCCTGAAGATGAGCAGGTAGAATTGCTCTACTCCATGGGCTCACTTAAGTTCTTTGGTAAGTAGGCATCATCTTTCCCTAAAAATGGATTTCTTACACCAAACATTATTTGCCTTTGAACTCAGGTTCAAGAGGAAACATGGTATTTAGATGGTATAATTTTACAGTTGGGATTTTCTCCTTCCCTTCTTAAAATTTTTTTCATCTCAAAGGGAGAGAAATGAGCTTATGCTTCTTTGGTTTGTATTTTTGGGTTCTGAGTTCTGGTATTTGGATTACTTGGGTCACCTCCCTTCATACCTCTGAATAAAAGATGGAAAGACGTTGCCCTTTCTTTGCATGAAAAATTCAGCTCTCATCTGCTCTGTAAGGTGCTCTGGGGAATCACTGCTTGCCTGTACTTTAGGAAGGAGCTGACCTCTCGCTGTTTATACTGAGCCTGGAACAAGTGGACGTGAAGTTCAGATGGGACCACTTAACTCTACCGCAACACCAGCAGTTATTACAGAGGAGACTTGTACTGGTACTAAGGCCTAGTGGGCCAGCTCTCCTGGCAGGTTAATGAAAGTGGTCTAACTTCTGTGCTGTGAAATAAGGGTATCGTGAGGCTGGAAGGTGTTTGAACTGAAAGGTCTCTCAAACTTTTAGTTTGATGCAGTGTTATTCGAGGGAAACAAGTCTGTTGTCAGTCCACCCCCATCCCTTCAGGTGATGTGGAACTGCCAACTCTGTTTATATTCTGAATTGTTGGGAAAGACCTCTAGAGAGTCTAGTTTTGAAATTATTAATAACAAAAGCAAACGGAAGATAAAAAAACAGAGAATGGTAGGAGTGATTTAGCTTTGGGAAGGGGAATGGCTGTTTTTGAGCTGGGATCATACAGCTGGCATCTTCAGGACATGTGAGCAGAGGTGGAGAGGTTATGACAGGTTATAAAAGAGTGTCTGTTTTGCTCAGTTTTGTGTTTCTGGTCCCTCTGCAGAAACCAGACTCCCTTTGCTACAACCATGGGTCTCCTTTAGCATTCCTTGTGTTAATATCCCTGTCAGCTGGGACTGCTGCCTGGATCAGGCTGGGGACAGATGTTACACCCCATTCTGTTGTGGTTTTGTCTGTTGGTAAATATTGCACAGGGAAAATATTTTTTTCATTCCTGAGCTCCTTGCTGTCTAGCCAGCTCACTGTTCTGTAGACACAGTATTTATTGTTAACCAGATTGTGAGCAGGGTAGATTGAACTGAACTGTAGCTTCATCCCAGCCAGTCCAGTTTCCAGGAGGAGTAACGTGGGTAAAGCTTCTCTGAATGCCTGCTTTTGTCATGCCTTTCTGTGCCACATGCACAATACTTCTTTGCCTCTCAAAAACCTAAGTCAGTGTTAAAAATGTTACTCAGGATGTCTTTGTATTACTGGAGTTTTACATGTGGGTACCAATCTGAATCCTGTTGATTTCATCTGAGGTGCTGAATGCTCTGCAGCATTAAAGCTTCTACATTTGTAAGTACTTAATGAATGTTTGTCTTTTCTAGTCCATACAACTTGACTTTTAGGTGCATCTACTTGATGTACTCGGTTACAGTGAACTGTATTGCCATGGAAGAAGCTCAGATACTCCTCAGCTGCACTTTTTTTCAAGATGAAAAACCAACAGTGGCAGATTTTTTAAAATCAGTTTAAAACTTATAGGATTTCTTACTCTTCTTCCCCACACCCCAGTGCTTTCAGTATTAATGTTTTTTTGTAAGAGTCTTTTCTGCTGTTTATAACAATGTTTCCTCTGGATTTCTAACTACTA
Source organism: Climacteris rufus (assembly GCA_013398175.1). Lineage (NCBI taxonomy): Eukaryota > Metazoa > Chordata > Aves > Passeriformes > Climacteridae > Climacteris > Climacteris rufus. The sequence continues at coordinate 358,608 of VZRZ01005546.1, read as the reverse complement.
AAAATCAGCCTTGCAGATAAAATTCCGGACTTGTCAGGTGCTGGAGACATCCACTTTAGTGGTAGGAGTTGTGTACTGTAAGCAAGTTACAATGCAATGCTATGTTTGCTAGAATTCACAGCAGGAGTGTTATGCATGGTTTGTGACAGTTGTACTATTTATTCAAATAAACAAATAATGATCACTATGTTTTCTACCTTTTTTTTTTCCCTCAATGGACAAATCTATGGGAAGAACTTCTGAATGGTGAGATTCAGCTGTCTTTTTCAGGGGCCTTAGACATATGATGGTCTATGCATACCTAGAAAAGCAGTGATCTCGTGTTTGTGCCCCTGGTACAGGTGATGAGGTAGTATGGGCAGGCACATACCTCTTCTGTGGGTTTAATCAGCCATTCTTTTAATTTTTTAATATTGCTCAGCTACTGGACCTGATCGACTTGTTTACCTTTTTCCTTGCACGAGAGAAAAGTAAGTGAATTACACCCTGTTGCCATTTGAAGACTTGGGACCCAGTTCTTGCACAGCAGCACAGGAGGGATTCCTGGCATGCCAAAGCCAGTACCAGATGTGCTTGCAGAGCTCTTGGGAAGACTGAAGCTCAGGGAAGTCTGTAGTGACATTGAAAGTATGTGTGCTTCCCTTTGTTCTGGTATGGAGAGAGCCTAGAGTGGTTGTCCAATACAGCAAGGCTGTATGGAGAAGCAGGAAAATGCATTATCGGAACTTGTTATTGGTGAGACTGCTGTTGATTCTTTGAATTGTTCTTCAGTGGCTGTTTTTATGTGAGGGCCAGGTGTGTGTGCATGAGATGTGCTTTGAGAATGCACAGAAGCCCTTGGGGCAGGGGGAAATAGGCATGAAATCAAATGCAACTCATACAGAATTGACTAGTGCTGTTCTACAGAAGACTGGATACTTCATGCATTGATTGCAACTTCAGGTTTTAGAGGAAAATAGATGCTTGTCCATCACATGTTCTTCAGGCTTGTTCTTTTAGCACTGACACACTATAATTGTGAATGAGACTTTCAAGTCCTTTGTGTTGCCAGTTGAAGTAGGGAGAGACCTAGTAATTAAAGAAAGATTTCCCAACATTTGGTTCTTTCTGCTCCCTCTGCCTGCTGATAACAAACTGGAAATGTCTGAAGTTCCCAATAACATCTCCAAGGATATCTTGGTTTTTTTTGACTTACTACATATCTAGACTGCAGCATGCACTTCTGAGTAGATAAGAAGGTACTCTGTCTCTTTTCTAAATTGTTGTATTGTTGTGCTTCTTACCTGCTTAGAAAGTAGTTACATTCGTCCTTTGATTCAGGATTTTGGGTTAAGCTTTTGGTTACTAAGAATTCATGGCAGCTAGAAATCTGTTTTCAGATTTCCTTGATCCTATGTATCTCATGCCAAACTGTCCATTCTTGTCTTTGGCATGGAGCTAAACACAGGACTCACTTCCTTAACCGTGTTAAACCAGACCAGATTAATTAGTTTGACTGGCTGCTGTCTCATTAATGGGGGTGGGGTCTGCAGAGTTGCTTTTGCTTGCTGGGAGAGTTAACAAATGCAACTGGTACCTGAAGGAAATGTCCAGGGAAAGTAGTTTCTGTAGGAAGCTTTTCCTCTTTAGTCAGTGATAGAAAAGGGGATGAAAAGAAGCAGCACTGCCTAGTGGAAATAACTCTTGTCTCAGATGAGGGGTTTGGACTCTGGTGTGACTACCTCTCTAAGGATAAATTAATTCATTTTCTGCCTAGATTTCTCCTTCTGCCAGGTAGGTAGAGTAGTCCTGATCTGCTTTATAAAATGTGTGAAGGGCCATGAGTGAAAGGTGTATTGGAGCATGATTTTGTCTGTTCCTGGCTAGTTTATTATTACATGCAAAGCAAAAGTGCTCTGTGAGTCGCCCCAGAGGCAGAGTAGTGCCATCCAAAAATGATCATCTCTTTCTGCTACTTTCTGGTGTTTCAGGAGTTGCAAGGCTGCATGTTTCCTGCATTTGTGTTCCTGTTTATTTCAGTCTGCAGCAGGGACCAACACAGAGACAATTAAGTTGCGTATGGGCCGTGGTTTCATTTTTAAGAGGAGTTCACTTAAAGAGCGACACAACTTCCCCTTGTGTGCTTTGTGAGCTTCATGCTACCCTGCATGGCAGACTTCTGAGCCTGGATCAGCCCTCTGCACGGAAATTTCATCCTGACTGCTGGGAGGAGGTCTTGGAAGAACTTCTGAAGAGTTACTGAAGGAGAGAACAGTAGGTTTGGAAAATGGGGCTCCTTTGGGTGCTTTTTTTCCTAATTATTGTTCTTAACTGCAAAATTTCTGGTGTCTATGTAGATTGTTCTTGCTAAGGTAACATCTCTGCTGGCGCTAGTGAGCAAAAATGGCTCCTGAAAAGTCTGGCACTAAACAGGGAAGTGAAAGTAAGTTTTGAACTGGGCAGACAATGCACGTTCTCTTTTCTTCTTACTTATTTTTAAATTCTGGTTTTCTGAAGGTATAAGTATTACTATAACGTTCCCACTTGAGTTTTTTTTCCCTTCTTTGTGTGATGTGCTTAGGCAACCATTTCTAGGAAATGTATTTGAGCTAATGCAGAGTAGGGCTTTTGTCTTTTTGAATAGGAAATAAAACAGTTGAAACAGTTTGGTAGCATTGGTACCAAACAGCTGGCTTGTAAGCCAGAGACCACTGCTCATTAGTGCTTTATGTTGTACCTTGGAAATATCTGGGAGCCAGACTCTGTGAAGGCTCATGGAGGAAAAGTGAGCTTCTCTGACCCAACTAAAGAATTAGTTGTTTATCAGTAGTTGTGGCAGTGCAAGGTTGTGCAATAGCCTAGCTCCTGACCTAAGAATATTTCACTTCTTGGCAGCCACTGCAGGTGGCTCACAAGAAAACAAACACCTCTTTGCTTTAAAGCAGACAAGCGTGTACATCTATGACATTCTCAGAGAACGAGCATTTCATTCAGAGAATGCTGTTTCCTTTGAATAGCCAATAGTTAAGCTTCTATTTTATTTAAAGATGTCATAATGAAATGCCTGTACCGCATGTATTCAAGCAGTTGTCTCTTACAGTGGTCTCCTCTCCAAGTAGTGATAAAGAACTTGTGCAGGACTGTGGGGGCTGGGAAAAACAGGGTGTCAGTCACATGACCAGCAAATTTAACTGATGGGTGGCAGAGGCTGGCTGCAGCAAATAGGGAAACCCACGTGTGAGAACCAACACTTCTGACCTTTCCTGTTTCTCATTAAATAGCTCACCCAAGAAGGTGTCCAAACCCCCTGGCATGTTCCATTTTATGTTGTTCCTGCAGTATGTTATTCTTTTAAAGGCTGTTGCCTAGGACCAAGCCTCACCACTGAGCAGCAATGGCACATGAAAGACTGCTTGTGAATGCTAATTATGAGTAATAAGCAATGAGTCTATTAAATGCTTAAGAACTGCACTTCTCAGGCTCTGAAATGCCTGTAGGAAAATCAAAATTGATAAATGTGAGCTGAAACATAATAAAATATGGGCTCTGAATGGTGTGTTGCTGCTTAGGAATAAGATCTTGGAGATCTAATAGATAGTTCCAGTGAAGTGTCAGCAGCGATCAAAAAAGCAAAAACTGTCAGGACTTAGGAGGAGAGGAATGGAGAACACTGAATGCTGCAGTGCCCCTCTCTAAATTTGGGCAGGTCTGGTTCCTAGCACTTCAAAAATCTGTGATCATGCTGGAGAAAGCTCAGAAAAGAGTACTCAGGGTGATAAAAGGTACTACCAACTGGTTTCCCAGGGAAGGATAACTTTAGGCTGTACTTTCTCAGTTTTGGAAAGAGATGAACATGGAGGGTTTAGGGTAGTAGGACAGTAATAACATGGAACGTTAACACAGTGATTTGAAGAATGTGAATAATTTGGTCCTTGCATGGTGCCTTCAGAGGAAGTAGATGGGTCAGAGCAAGAAACTGGAGGTGGAGCTTCACGTGATGTAGGGCCACACTCTTCATCTCCTCACTGCTGAATGGTGAGAGAGACACAGGCTCAAGGGGTGAATGGGAACCTCATGGGGAGTAAATGTGTTGACAGCTTCTAGTGACCAGGCCCCCCATTTTGGTTTAGGAAGGCTGAGATGCAGACTGTTAAAAGTGTTTTGGATAAGTATCTATATATCCTTGCACTGCTTATAATTTTTGGGGTTCTATGTTTTTTTCCTAAGGTTCTGCTTTTGAGTAGTGAAAGGGACTGGATGCCAGGCAAGTTAGTCTCACCCAGGGTAGCAATTTTAACTCTGACTGACACACAGGACTGAGGCCCTAGAGGATAGTATGCGACATTATTGCAAATTCTGAATTTCAGGCCTTTCCTTATAGGTTTCCAAATTTTAGAGTGCCTTCTGATGTTTAGGTTCCTTGGCCAAACAGAGTCCAAGGATGTGGCAGGCAACACACACAACTTTGGTAGTCAAAGGAAGTAACAGATACACAAGTTGAGTAATGCAGGAAAGGTGAGTGTGTGTAAGCTGTGGTTTGCACAGACCATTACTATTATAAGCAGGACTCTCCCAAGGCATAAAAGCTACCAGAAACCTAATTTTAAAGTAAGTTGTCCTCAGGTTGCTCTGTATTAATTAACTTTTCTCAGTTAATTTTATCTGGGCAGTCTTAGCTCAGTTGTTCTTCAGGCACTAATGACTCAATTTCTTCTTTTTTTATCAAGCACTTTTTTAGAGATTAGTATTCAGAGATAGTATTCAGTTTTGCTGCCACCATATTGAAATTAATTCTCATTACCCTTTTGCCTAGTGCCTTGCTGGCAATTTTGTACCAATTTGTTTTACCAGATTGATGTGCAAAAACATCCAATTGCATTTTCTACCAATATTCTCAGCTTTGCGAAATCCAAGTGTTACAATACAGGTTCTTAATGCACTTTGATGCCTTTAAAAAATATGTGAGAGCCTTCAGAGCAGCACTATGCTCTTTGGTGTATAAAGCTATCAAGCAGAGAAGTGTCACTTTGGAGATGTTCTGTGCAACAGCATTTTCAGCAGGTGCCTTGCTCTGGGTCATGGGAGCATCTCACTTCAGGCACCTGCAGTAGCTACCAAGGCTGTCTCTGGTAACAGAATGGAGGGAACTCCATTCCTAGAACTAGGACTAGCCACTCAAATCCTCTGGATGGCTCTTTAAAGATGCCATTCCCACTCATTACACAGGAGACTTTAGAAGACAGGGCTCCCAATGTGGACACCCTGTGTAGAGAGTGGGAGTTCTCTCCTGTGTGAACCTCTAATATGGAGCATCTCATTTTCTGTTTAAAAAGCACAGGCAGCATTCCCTCTCCTATAGTGGCCCAGCAGCACGGAACTTCAGAGATAAATTTCCCATTCACAAACAGCAGCACTCCCAATCAGAGAACTGATCCCTGAGGACCCTGTGCCCAGCAGCAGCTGGGATTTGGTGACTTAGAGGAGTGCAGAAGTCTTCCTGGTCATCACATCTACTCTACTCTGACCTTCATAGATTTTTGGACTGTTGGGGAGGGTGACGTCTTTTACACATGTTAGAACAGATATGGTGCAAACCAGAGGCTGCCATGAGTCCAGAGCCCTGATCCTACTGTAGTTTCCTTCATCTCTGCAGGCCACAGTACAGTTGCAATATATAACTGATTTCTTGCACTTCAATCAATGTGCATTTAGTTTATAAATAACCATCTTGCTTCTTGCATGTCTGCAAGTCTGGGCCCAGAGAGTGGTGGTGAATGGAGTAAAATCCAGATAGTGACCAGTTGCAAGTGGTGTCTTCCAGGGCTCAGTACTGGGACCCAGAGAGTGGTGAGGAAAGGAGCTACATCCAGCTGGGGCCAGGCACTAGTGCTGTCTTCCAGGGCTCAGAACTGGAGCCACTCCTGTTTAATGTCTTTATTGATGATCCGGACAAGGGAATCAAGTGGACACCGAGTCAGTTCATGGACAACACCCAGTTGGATGGGAGTGTGGTTCCCTCAGTAGAGTTTAGTAAATTAATCCACTACAACATAGTTCTGCTGCAATAACTTAGCATCAAGTTCTGCTGCTGGCCCACTCTACTGAATTTGCCTGGAAGAACAGAGAAGAGGAGATGACCTGTATGGTCCTAATTTTGTTTACACCTGTACAAAGACACACTAAAAGATTTAACAAGACCTCTTTCTTGCAAGCAATACAGAAAGCATGGGCTATAGCAATCAAAACTATGTTTTGCTCTAGACAACATTTTTCATTAAATCCTACAACTAATTAAACAGGCTGGATGGCTAGGCCCAGAGAGAGGTGAGGAAAGGAGCTACATCCAGCTGGGGCCAGGCACTAGTGCTGTCTTCCAGGGCTCAGTACTGGGGCCACTCCTGTTTAATGTCTTTAGTGATGATCCAGACAAGGGGATTGAGTGCACACCCAGTCAGTTCATGGACAACACCCAGTTGGGTGGGAGTGTGGATCTCCTGGAGGGCAGGAAGGCTCTGCAGAGGGACCTGGACAGGCTGGATCCAGGGACTGAGGCCAATGGTCTGAGGGCCAACAAGTCCAAGGGCCCGGTCCTGCCCTTGGCTCACACCAACCCCCTGCAGCTCCAGGCTGGGCCAGAGGGGCTGGAAAGCTGGAAAGGCCCTGGGGGAGCTGGTGACAGCAGCTGGACATGAGCCCAGGGGTGCCCAGGTGGGCAAGAGGCCAAGGGCACCTGGGCTGGCCCAGCCATGGTGTGGCAGCAGGAGCAGGGCAGTGACTGTCCCCTGTGCTGGGCACTGCTGAGGCCACACCTCAGATCCTGGGGACAATTTTGGGAACCTCAGGACAAGACAGACATTGAGGGGCTGGAGCATGTCCAGAGAAGAGAACGGAGCTGGGGAAGGGTCTAGAGTATCGGGAGTGGCTGAGGGAGCTGGGGCGAGCTCAGCCTGTAGAAAAGGAGGCTTAGGGGGAACCTTCTGGCTCTGCACAACTCCTTGAAAAAAGGATGGGCCCACCTGGGGGTCAGGCTCTGCTCCCAGTGAACAAGGGACAGGACAAGAGGAAAAAGCCTGAAATTGTGCCAAGGGAGGTTCAGGCTGGATTTCTGAGAAAGTTTTTGTGCTGAAAGCATCAAAACAGGCTGCTCAGGGAAGTTGTGGACTCACTGTCCCTTGAGAGCTTTAAAAGCCATGCAGATGTGGCACTTGTGGGCATGGTTTAGTGGTGGTCTTAGGAACTCAATGATCTTAGAGGTTATTTCCAGCCTAGATAATTCTATGATTCTATACTAGAGTTTGTAGAAGAGACTATTCATATTCCAAGATCTGTAAATTTTTACTGAGTGTTAGTCTTTGCCAAGCTAAAACATCCTATTTTTTTAGTCTTGTGGACTTGACTGAAAAACTTTTACACAAACATTAAGATCACAAAACCAGGCACTTAAAACTGAGAATTTCCCTCCATGTAAGCTGCCTCTTGAGCCTGACTCTGTCTTTTGTGTTGTCTCTGTAGGCACCATGACACAGCCTGACACACCAATGGTTAAAAAATCAGTCTTGTCTCTGCTTGCAGTGTGGTTTGAGTCATAACTTCTAGAAGAGTGGGAGATACCATTGTGAGTCTCTTATTATTAGATGATTATTGATGGCAGAGATGATCTTCAGTGGGGTATTTGGCAGGACAGTGCATGTAGGTGACTATGTAGCCTCCCCACCCACCTCCAAAAACCCCATTACTTTCTTTGGATTTCTGTTGTCCTCCAACATGACTCCAAACTGTTTTAGAAAACCTTGCCTGCAGTTTTGTGCTTGTTGATAAGGTATTTACACCACCGTATTGTGGAATGTCATTCTGCTTTCATTTGAGGGCATGTGGGTTAGGAAGGATATTTCTCCAGTCTGTGTTTAAAATAAAATAACAAAAGCTTTGAGAAGCCACAACTTAACCTAACAGGAAGATGGGATTGTCTACCCAGAAACATGTCCTTGTGTCCCCCACAGCCAGCTGGTCTAATAACAGAAGCTGCTTATATTTATAAACTTATATTTAAACTTATAAACTTGTCTCAGTAGTTTACTGTGTTCTTGATTTAATACTCCTTAAATATTGGTAACTTTTATATTTTCTAGCACATATCTATTAATACCTAGGTGTGGGGTTACAAGGCATGGGCCATGAAGGAGCAGGCCCGGAACAGGCCCTGTAGGCCGCGATTAAAACCTCCAGCCTTCAGGAGAAGCTGAATTTCCTCCCATATAAGGCAATACTGTAGAATTCTGGCAGGTAATTGGCTCACACCCTGAGATAGAGTTACTGCCTGTTTCCTGTTTATATCACACTATAAAAGCAATTAAAACTGTGTAATAAAGGCTCCATTTCTGCACTACCATTATCATGTGAAGATCATATGATTTTATCCATAACCATGCCATGCCACAACACCTAAGGACTGATAGCTTTTTCACTTCAGTTGAAATAGGATTTTACTTATTTAATACAGGAAAAATAAAATTAGTTGTAATTAAGGAAGTTTTAGTACTTTGGGGCTTTTTTTGTATATTTTGATGATTAACAGAAAAAAAATTGTTTTTAACTTTTTCTTTGCACACATTTAAATATATTTTCAAAACTTTTTTAAAGCAACTGATGATGAAATAATAACTGATAAAAAAGCCCTTCACTTTGTTTGTTTTATTCATAGCAATAATTTTGATCTTTACATGCCTTTACTCGTGTTCTCTTTTCCCCATGTTTTTTACCAGTTTACCAGGACTAAGAAAAGACAATGGATCCAGACTTTTTAAAGTTTACACAGTCTTCTACACTGGATCAATTCCTAACTGAGAATGTCATTGCTAAAGGTATGTACTTTATAAACCACAACAGAAAAAGTCCAAGGAATCACCTGAAGGACCAAACAGAAAATGTGCAGTACAAATTAATTGTATATTTTTTCAGCAGTGATGCCATGGCTGTATCAGCAGTGAGTAAGCTCTATGTGTGTAAGTTGGCTGCTGACTCCTTGGGGGCAGATCATGAAGAAGCAACACAAAGTCCAGCTGGTTCTGTAACTGAAACTGAAGTTTCACACATAAGGATCTCACCAAGTTTGTTTTCCTCTTTCCAAAGCTGTCCGTCTAGATCTTACTGATTTGAATTACACTGAAGCATAATTTCCAACAACAGTCATAATTGTCTGATATACCATTTTCTTGCTCATACGGAATTAGTTAAAAGGAAAAATGAGTGTTTCTACATATGGCAAATAGTCATATTGGGAAAATCACACTGATAGCAAATTTTGCTATAAAATTGCGTTAATCATATCTGATAATTGTAATTGATCTTTTTTGCTTCCTTCCATAGGTGAGAAGAGGAAATTCATAAAACCAACCTCAAGCAACAATCCCAAATTGGCAGAATTAAAACTGGTACCACTTCTTTTACTATATAATTTAACCCTCACCTCATGTTTTAACTAGTTGTGTTAAAGGAAACAAAGAACCTTGTTCTTTAGCCTCTTTCAGCCCTGTAAAATGCCCAACAGTTTTACCCCCAGTCCTCGACTCTCTACAGATGGGAATGAGCTCTGCTTTTGGCATTTGGGCTCCATAGAAGTAAAGTGAAGCTTTTGTTTAAGCACAATGTCAGGATGGCTGGGGCCATATAGCATGAAGCTACAAAGGCAGGGACTGCTGCTGGGTGTGGAGTGCAGATACAAACCTGAGTGTTTTTTGATGTGATACCTCTCCTAACCTGGAGCAAATAGGTGAGCCACACCAGAAGTACCCAGTTGCTATTTCATTGTAATGATGATGTAACAGCAATGAGAATCCAGCTGAAGCACTGGACTGGGACCACACGCAGACTCATGTCAGCATTTGCTGTGACTAAAGTGAGATGTTCAGATAGGTGCAGGTTTGCTGCACTGATCCTGTGATAACTTTTAGGATTGCTGTACTGATTTGCAACAGTCTTCACTGACAGCTGGCTCAGCTGGCAAGGTTAGCATAGAGCAGAAGGGGCAGGATGAAGAGTATGCAGGTCACCAGGAATTCAGGATAAAAGCTTTCAGGCTTTATGGTACATGGCCTGCTTGATCTAACTGTGAAGGATGAATCCTATTTCACAGGCAAGTTCTTTATTTCCATCTAATTTTGAAAGTCTCCCCAGAGTGTTCAATCACCATGTTTCTCTAATGGCATGGCCCAGGGGAAGGCTCATGTAATGAAATTTCCTGGAAGAAAACTGGCATGTGTCTTATGAGACCAGCACTCCTTGCATTATGGAGATGCTAGAATTGTTATAAATATTAAGAAAAGCAGTGAAGATATGTGCTGATGTTGTTATTTTATAGCAATTTAAAATCTGTAGGTAGGTGCATTTTTATATTTTATACATTTTTGTATGTATAAACATATTTTATATGTTTTTGTGCACATTTGATCAAACGATTTGACTCTGTGTCAGAATTTCACAATATTGTAATACAAAAGAGAAACTTTGAAAGGTAGTGCTGTAAAATGCAATTATGTTGTCTACAGAAATACTGGATTTGTTCTTTCCAGATTGCCAAAAATTAAGTGTTCCTCAGTTATGAAGATTTCTGTGAGCGTCAGTGCTTAATCAATTTTCTGTCAGAGATTCCTGAAACAATCTTCTCCACTGTCTAATTTCTTTTCTTTGGACGATGAGGAGATGGAAATTGTGTCCTGGGGGAGGCAAAGTCATCTGGGTGCCCATCAGTGCCCCTTGATCATCTTCTTAATCTAAACATTTGATGGCTTCTCTAGAGAAGCAGTTGGGGTGGAGAGAGGGACAGGGAGGAATCTTCAAGGGAAGAAAAGAAACTCGCTTGGGAGAGACGTACTCACTGCATTTTCATTTTGAGGTGGCTTTGGAGAATGGAGGAATAGGAAATGGCTCCCTGTAGTTGCTATAAATATCAAGCTGCATGTAAAATAGAAGATGGTTACATTTGGAAGCCAGTAGCAAACTTCTTGAAGTATTCCTTTTCTCTTTTCCTTGTGTACTCATTTTTAGACACAAGGCTCTGCTCTGCAGCTGAGTGGGGCCCCCACAAAGGAACAGAAAGCAGAACTGTGTGAGCTGCAAGCTGTGGATGTGGCTGTCTCAAGCTGAGGGAGCAAAGGAGGGATATCATAGGTCTGTACTCAGCAGTACTTGCTGCTTTTCTGACTTCCCTCTGGTTGTACTGTTGTGTTTGGGGTACTGCTCTACCCCTTGCACATCTAAAGTGTCACCAAGCATCAGCTGTAAAGCACAGCTTTCTGCTCTAGAAGATTCTTGTTACTTCTTAGCAGAGGAAGTGTATTACACTTCAACAGCTCCTCAGTTAAGGCCTTTTTATTTCTTTTGCAGTTTCAAGCATCTCAGAGATTTTTCTTTCCAAAACCTTTTAACTTTTTTTTTAAATTTTGGACAACTTACAGGGAACTGCTATGAATTTTCTCCTCTGTCTACAGCAAGTGAAAAAGGATATTATCCACTCCAGATACTCACTTACAGCAATCTTGGCAATACAAGCAACATGCTTCCCTCTTACAAGAGAGCCAGCTGGGGCTACTGCTTTTCTGTTCTGCTTCACCAGGTCATCTTATCTTTTTATCAACACGTGTGAATAAAACACATGCTTGGAGAAGTGCTGAGGAACTGCTTTGTTCTTCTGTGTAGGAGCACATGTGATTCCTTTCCTTTTATAGCCAGACCTTGGCTTCCTGAGCAGCTTGCCCTTGCAAAGGCAGGAAGGATTTTGGAAAGCCATGTTAGAAAGTTCCAAGAAGGTATTTGGGGACAAAGTGGTACAATATTGCAGAAAGAAAAAGAAAACAAAAGTAGGACATGAAAGGGAGGAGTGCTAGTAATGTGGATGAGTACAAGAAAGTACCCACAGAATAGCGAAGCCTCTTTTCTTAAAAACTTTTGCCTAGTAATTGAATTTGTGTGAATTCTGTGATGTGTGATGGAGGAAGGGCATGGGAACTGTACTGTGCAGCCTTTTTTCCCTGGTCGAAGTGGGAATAGGGTCTGTCTCCCCAGCTCTATAACAATATTCATAGGAATATAACTAGTGAGATGTCTATCTCACTTGAAAATTAGAAAGAACTAACTCTTTAAAAAACGTCCAAAAAGCACAAAGAAAGTGGAGATTGAAAGCAAACCAAGATGTGAGATAAGGGACTAAAGAGAGAGGTGAAACAGGATGTAGAACTGAGCGCTATATTGTCTAAACAACAGGAATATAATTACCAGCTGCATTGTTTTCCTCTGCAGGTTTTGACTGACTGGATTAACAGAACTCTGAAAGAGGAACACATAGTAGTTAAAAGTCTGGAAGAAGACCTGTATGATGGGCTGGTACTTCACCATCTCTTGGGTAAGCTGCTCCTTTGAGTTTAGTTCTTGCAGACACATTACGGAGGAACTTTCAAACCAAAGAATAAACCTCAGGAGTCACAGTAGCAGTAACCTGCCATCACTTCTCACTGCACTGGAGGCCAACTGTGATAATCACAATTCTGAACAGATGCCAGATGATCTGTTATTGTTTTGTATGGTTATTTTTCTTCTAAGAAATTCTTTTTTCTTGCTAGTTGACATAATAAGGTTAACTATGAAGTGTGAAATTCAGTGCTTCTGAAAGGAAGGATGATTTTGTAAGCCAGGAGCACAAAGGTGGCTTGTGGTGCTTCCAGAAACATTGAATGGAATCAGCACTATATGTTTTCTTGCCTTAAAAAAAAAAAAAAAGTAAAAAAATTAAAAAGCTCTAGGTCTAAAGAACTTGTCTGCTACTGGAATTGGTAAAAATCTGAGGCTTTTGGCACTATGCTACTTCTATAAAGATGTGACCTCCTGGAGCAGCCTGTCAATCTATTTCTCCATCTGTCCTGTGCCTACTACATTCTTCTTTCCCTTTTCAGTCTCTTTGGGGATGTCTTTCAGATCTGTCTCCTTTCCACCAAGGCAGAGAGCAGCAGCATGAACAGGATTGGCTTATTTTCACAGTTTACTTGCCTGAGCAATGAGCTGGGATTTATTTTATATATGAGTTGATACTGACTTTGTACACTATCTACAGGAAAGATTCACTCATTGTATTTCTGTAGCACGCATGGGAAAAGAAGGAATGCTAGGGCTGGGGGATGATGCTGCAAGGACTGACTTGAGTCCTCTTGCTTTTGCAGGGCTATTAAGTGGTACTAAACATTTAAAACAAGACTTTGTGTGCTTTGCTGTAATTTTATGTTTCTGATTTTTTTTTTCCTACAATGGTGTTGAAATACATCCTTTTATTCCTATGGACTCTCTGTCAAAGAAAACTTAGGATCTCTCAAGTTGGATGTTGACAAGATTGCATTAACAGAAAAAAAACAGCGACAGAAACTCTCTGTGATTATGGAAGCTGTGGCCAAGTGTTTGCAATTGGAAGAAAGTCAGCTGAAATGGAGTGTGGAATGTAGGTGCAGAAGTGAAATTGAAAACAATTATCCATCATAGGCTTGCTCTGCTGTAAGGCTGCTGTGAGGCAATGTGCTGTCAGAACAGTAATTAAACAACCTGTTTTCACCTACTAGTTGAATCAAAAGTGAGACAGAAATACCTGACCCTGCCTGGGTCTGCCTCCTCTAACTATGTGGGTTGTGGATCACTTAAGAGCCCTCAACATCCCATTGTCTCACTTTTAAGCTTTGCTATTGCTAAATTATGATATTATATAAACCCATCTGATGTCCCACCTGTGTTATGACCCTCCATGACTTTAGGGTCCTCTGCACAGGGAGAATTCATGGTGTTGGAGTGAAGGTCACTTGTCTTGCACGTTAAGCATTGTTTTCTTTCTTTACATGGAATAGCTATTTTGACGAAGGACTTGCTGAGCACATTGCATCTTCTGGTTGCAATAGCAAAGCACTTCGAACCCAACCTGACTCTGCCTCCAAATGTTCAAGTGGAAACAATCACCATCGAGGTATTTATAGTTTCAGTATTTGTTACAGTAAGGTATAGAGTACTTTCTCAAGGCTAAACTGCATAGAATTAGGGAGGAATGTGTGTGCAGCTGTGAAAGATACTTGTATTTTCTGTGAATGGCACCTTTTAATTTCTGAGTTTGTTGGATTAGATTTAGTTTTCAGTTCAGATACTCTGTCTTTAAAAGGGGAGAAACACTATGCTGGTTTTCTTCCTCAATCCAACAAAGGAATGGTCCAAACTGAAAACAGTTGTTGATCTCTGTAAAGAAGAAAATTAAGAAATGTTGCTGTTACTATCTCTAAATGTTTTAAAATGGAAGCCTATATTCATAAATCACTGGCTTAATGCTAAAGACTTCTTTCTTTAGGGGAAGGGAGTTTTTACTCCCCTTCTGTTTGGGTCACGTTTTGGTATCTTTCTTTAGAAGAAGCAATCCACATGCTTTCTTCCTCTATTTGGTTTCTTAAAGTGCATTCTGGGACTGTAGGAGAATATAAAATATCCCACAATTTGGGACATAATTGCAAAAATTAGCACCCGTGTGTCACAGTTTTAAGAGAGGGTTTGGAATTCAGTGGTGCTGGGAGGCCGGCACACGGTCTGTATGACATGACCTGGTGCTCTTCCCACTTTAGAGCATCATCACTGGAGCAGAAAGCCTGTGAGAGACAGGAGGGGCAGTGGAGGCAATAGGGTTGGGGTAGTGGGCTGACTCTGCGCAGTAGAAATCCACGCCCCCGATGGAAACTGTAGTCATTAGTTCAAAAGTGGGGAAAAGCCATGAGGGCACAGCTCAGAAGAGGGACTGAGGGCAGGAAGGGGGAGATTTTGGGGAAGATCAAGGGAAGCCAGAGAAGGTCTAGCCTTTCTGTGACACAGGAAGGATCTGCCTTTGCCCCTGTGGGCTGGGTGGGTTCTGCTTCAGCAATGAGTTGATTCAGTGTGTAAACGGATAATGTTTTCCACTGCCCAGAAGAGTAGCAAACACCAAGGACCTTTCTGTGGTACAAGGTATTTTTCATGTGCCTGAATAAAGCAGTAGGCACACTGATCCTCACCTGTCTCTTCAGGCTGTCAGTTGGGCAGAGCACTATTTTTTTGATGCTACATGGAGTTCTAAGAACAAGGATGTAAGCAAAGATCCCAAGTGGCTCCAGAAATACTAAGAGTTACCATCCTAAATCTAAGCATCCCAGCAAAATTATGTCATCTGCAGGGAGGACTCATCTGTGGGTGGCAGGCCATGGCATGAGGTGACCACCTCCAGTGCTGTAAAAGGGAAGAGTCCTTAGTGCAGTGAGGTGCACAAGGAAATCACTGACTGCCCAAAGCAGCTTTATGCACTGTCAAGACTCCAGGAGAGACACAACAAGCCAGGACCCCTCACTACAAGAGAGACACTAAGATGTTGGAGCATGTCCAGAAAAGAGCAAGGAAGCTGATGCAGGGTCTGGAGAGTAAGTCATACAAGAAGTGGCTAAGGGAGCTGTGGGGGCTCAGCCTAGAGAAAAGGAGGCTCAGGGGGAACCTTCTCCCTCTCCACAACTCCCTGACAGGAGGGTGCAGTCAGGTGGGGGTCAGTCTCTTCTCCATATAACAAGCAAAAGGACAGGAGGAAATGGCCTCAATCTGTGCCAGGAGAGATTTAGATTGGATAATAGGAAGAATTTCTTCATGGGGAGGGTTGTCAAGCACTGGAACAGGCTGCCCAGGGCAGCGTTTGAGTCATGACCCCTGGAGAGATTTAAAAGATGTGTAGGTGTGGGGCTTAGGGATATGAGTTAGTGGTGGCCTTGGCAGTGCTGGGGAAACAGCTGGACTTGGTAATCTCAGAGGTCTTTTCCAACCTAAACAATTCTGTGTTTCTATGATTCTATGCACATGCCAGTTTCTGAACTTCACCAGCTGAGGGACCAGCTGGGCTTCTCCTTTTCTTCCTCTGATGGGGCAGTAAGTGATTTCCTGTTGAAGAGTGAAGAGAGAAGAAGGAAGCAGAAACCTCTCAAATTACCTGTGTTCATTGTTTTGGAATTATTGAATAAATGCCTTCTGATAATGACTTAAGGCAGCAAACAGGTCAGGCAAGCCTCATTATTGCTTATGGAACTTTTTTGTGTATGACAAACACAATATTGTTTATTGTCCTTTCAACAGACCACCTCCAGAGGATTAAAGACAGCAAATGGAGTGGAATATATCACAGAAAAAGAGTAAGAGGGGATATATCTGGTTTTTACCCTGTCAATCAGAAAAGAAATACTGTGGGTGTGTTCCTCCTTACAAAAAAATATCTGGAATCATGATGATGACAAAAGGTGTAAGCCCAGGCATGCATATCTATGTCAGTTGTTTCTCTGATTTCTTTCCTTTTTTTCCCCCACCCTTAACATTTAGTATTATGGTACAATGCCTTTATTTATTCTATATATAAACTTCTCTAAAACAATGTGCATGATTATTTCTGAAGCTTATCATTTGCCATTGCCATGGAATTTAATAGCAAATATAGTAAAATTCCAGGACTGGAAATTTACCTGTGCCAGACTAGACTGGAAATTTTCTAAAGACACCAAGGTTTAAATCTACTTTTAATTTGTTGCTGTTGTGTCATTAAATAAAGAGAAAGGAGGCAGTTATTTTCTTATTTTACTGTGAAAGAAATGTTTTAGCTTGCTGAGAGTGTGAGGTACTGTCAATTATTAAGATTTAAGTAGTAGGATAGCATTTATGTACCAAAAAATATGGACTGCGTTCTAAGAACTAGAAACATATTTTTCTACTATCATTTTTTATATGCTAGAACATCTTCAAGCTCTAATATCATGAGCAGCTTACTGGAAGAGGATATTAAGGATTTTGCTTTTAAAATAAATGTTCTTTGGTGTGTGGGCCAGTTAAAATCTCATATGCTTCCAAGAGCCTACACAGTTATTCAGTGTACTTAAAAATGTCTGTTGGAAAGTCACTCTGACATAAATTTAATGGCAAATTGAACTCTATCTCCTGCTTTACAAGATAGTAGATAAGCAAAGCTTATGAATAAGATTAGCTCTACTGAAGAATTTTTCTAATTCTTGCTTTTTATTGCACTTTCAGAGAGAATATAGAAGCACAGTCAAGTAAGTGCTGGCATTGCCAAGTTCAGTGTTTCATTATGTGCTTTTATACACCATGTCCTGATCCATTTTTACCTCATGATAAAATCAGTATGCTCCCACTAAAGTTAATGGGGATTCATGGATTTTTCCTAGTGTTTTCCTCCCAAAGTCTTCTGTCAATGTCTGTTCCTGCCAGCACAATACAGTTTGGAAATTGGGTGGTCACTTTGCCTGGGGACTACAGGCAACAGATGGGAGGTGAGACAGGAATTGAAACCTAGCTGGGGGCAAAATACCACTTGGATTTATGCATGGACCTTGTTCACTGTTGGAACTATTTATGACCATAAAAGCTTCAGAATTGTGCTTCTCATTGCTACCAGTTTAATGTACTTTCCTTCCCACAGTTTGCAAATGAGATTTTGAAATCTACTGGTACTCAGTTGTGGGTGGCAGCTCAGTCAAACCAACATCCCCAGAGTTTTTACCCTTAGGGCTTTGGAGGGCTGTAAAACACTTGAGGTGAAAGGTGTCCACGTGTGCAAAGCCTGCAGAAGGTCTGACCACTTCTCAGGCTTCAGTGTGAGCTGCTTTTCCCTGCTGCAAAGGAGCACGTTGCATCCCCAGAGAACCAAGGCAACCATTTAAATTCTCTTCTGTGCCCTATATTTTGTAGTTTTCATCCTTTGCAGAGGTGAAAATTATGTAATTTGATAGGTATTTATCACTTATTCCACTGAGTGTTCTCTAGTGCAGGCTGAAATGGCGAAAAAAAATGCAACACTTTCCCCCTTTAAAAAAAAACCCAAAACAACAAAACAAAATCAAAACAAACAAACAAAAAAGCCCAGCCCATAATTAGGTATTTCTTTCAGTGGGCTGGTTCTGCTGGGAAGAGAATTCACTCTTCAAGATGCTCTCTCTCTCTTTTTCTGACACAACTTTCTTAGCAAAGAGAGAAATCCCAAAGCATGGCTCCAGAAGAGGGCTCTCTGTGATTTGTTGGATGGATTCACCTATTTGCTGACATTGCTCCTGCAGCAACCCCCAAACAGGGAAAATAGAGACCCTTACACAAAGGAGGCTTCTCTGTCACTGTCTATTGGGAGGAATTTTCCTTAAGCAAAGCTGTCTTTGCTTTCCTGCACTGTAGAAACCGGTTCTTCATTTAATTGTACCGCCAAAGTGCCCTTTGTTGTTTGGGGTGTTTCAAATACTTTGCTCATGCTTGAACCAGAGCAATGTTGTGGCTGGGTGAAGAGATGGATCCTGCTTTTGCTGAACCTGGGCAGAAAGTGGATGCAAGGGTGGGCATTCACAGGGACTTGGATGAATCTCTTTTGCTTGGAAATCTTTAGACTCCTGGTAGTTCTTCAGCACAGCACTGCTGGCACCAGCTCATTGCTTGCTTTAAACTGGATGACAGGACTGGCAATTTTTGAGGTCTCTAAATTTTCAGAGGAAGGTTAGTATCTCCAAACTCCATATTTTGCTTGTGGTTTTTTGAAGGAAAGGGCTGGGTTTTTTCTGCAAATTTGGTGTAACTGACATTTCTGTTTGGGGAGAGCAGTAAAATGTATAACTCTTCTCTGCTCTCTGTGTTTTATCACAGAGGTTCAGGGTTAAAAAAAAGTAAGTGAAAAGAGAGAAACTGTAGCAATGTGAAACTTGGCCATTGCTCAGACTGGTGGCAGCACAAACTGAGAACCTCTGCAGGTGAAAATTACAAAGCAGAATGAAGTAAATTGTTTTCTCTGATGTGGTCAGGCTGAAGGGAAGCCTGTCACCCTGTCCTCTGATAAATATGAAGGTAGCATCTTTCTCTGCCCCCCTGCTAGTCTTTTTCTCCTTGGCTTGTAAGTTGCAAATACCTTTCTCCTTCTGGAGCTACATTAAAGCTCTGATCTGTCAGTTATTCAAAATGAAACCAATTAATGTTGTTTTGATACAGAAGATGATGCCTTTGATGATTTATTTAGCCATGCTCCAGATAAACTGGATGCTGCAAAAAAGGTAATTCACTTTTTTAGTAGACATCAAAATCTGTTAGGCAGAAGTTAAATACTGAAAGTTTTTTTTTTTTCTTTCCTCCTTTCTTCCCCTTCTTTTTCCTTTAGGCATTTTTGCAATTTGTCAACCAGCATGTTGGAAAATTAGGATTAAATGTGAAAGACATCGAATCTGAGGTAGTATGCTCTAAGACTGATTTGAGTGTTTACTCTCACCATTAGGAATCCTCCTTTTTATTATAGTAATTTGAAATTTGGCAACATGGTTATTTCCAGGTTTAGGTTAAGATATAAACTGCAGTCTGTGAAGTTTCTGAATCTAATAATTAATGCAAATATACAACCTTTGTATTGAATGCTCCCCTTGTAATGCTACAGGGAGTAATTCTCCGTCTGCCCAGCTCCTAAGGGTGCTTTTTTCATCAGCATGGAAATAAATGTGTTCTGAACATTAAACTGAAAGCCAAGATGATTGCTGTACTTAGTGATCATTAGTGCTGCATTTGCTTCATGGTATGAAGGCTTTATTTTCATCACATTTCAAAGTCCCATCCTCTGAATGCAGAGCTTCTTTAGAGTATGAAATTGCAAGAGAAGTGCTCAATAGGCACCTCACAATCACCTCCCTGGGCTCTGGTGAACAGGGTGCTCTTCTGGATTTTCATGGTGGGCAACTGTAAGAAAATAAGATTTTCAAGTGTTCTATCATACATGACTAGACACAATTTTCTTTTATTTACAGTTACTCATTTGTGCTCATCTGAAGTCTCTTCACATCTGAAATAGTTTGTTTTAATAGCTGTCCTTTTACAGGGTTGTATTTTCACAAGTATGAATTTGGCAGCCTTATCTAACTAAATATGAATTTCACTGTGGAAGAGGATGAGGGAGCTGAGTCATTAGACTGTCTGCTTGCCAGAGTAACATTGAAATTTGTTTATTGCTAGAATGGCATTTATTGGAATAATTTACTAAAGCCAAATAATTTTCAGATAATTCTTATCTAGTTTTCAGATGGAGTTATCTTACTTCTCTTAATTGGACAACTAGAGGGTTACTTTCTGAATTTAAGGAATTTCTTCCTGACTCCAGCCAGCACCATGGAGATGGTAGGTTATGATATAATTGCTTAGACCTTGAGCCACCAAACTGTGTGTTGTGTGTTTAATGCTCCTGTATGTCCAAAAGGAGCTCTGTATCTTGCTTCTGCTGCTGCTGTGTGTGAAGCCCCACACTCACAGTGTTTGCAGGATGGGAGTTTGGGACAGTGCAAACATACACGCTCAGTGCCATTAAAAAATGTCAGAACAGGTCAATGTTCTCTTCAAAATTAGTATCTCATGGGAGGAAAACACCTGTTACTTGCATTTGTTTGGCATGGATGTGCTTCTGCAGCCTTCTGGTGAAATCCAGGGTCTGTGTGATGGGGAATGACTGTGTCATCTTCTACCAGTCTGTCCTGCAAACAATGATTTGAAGAGGATGACACCTCTTGCATAGCAGAATCGGAGCTCTGTGGGTTTCTTTATGCTGCCCTAAAAATATACCTTAATCAAGACATGACCAGAACATTTTGAAGGACCCTTCTGTGTTTGGGAAGCTCTTGAGAGTTTACATCCTGTCCTCCCCCAAAGCTGGGGTCCGTAACATGGTCAGGCAGACCTGCTTGACACCTTTTTCCACCAGACAAATTTCATCTGTGCTTTAAAAGTAAAAACTGTCACCAGCCAGAAGGAAGTGTGTGCTGGGCTTCCTCCTCCACAGGTCTAGAATGTTGATGTATTTTGAGATATTTGAGATATTTTCAGATTGTCTCTGGTGTGGGTAGGGTTTTTTTCATTTGGGTCACTGAATAGCTCTGAAAATCTTGAAACTGTAGATATTTTTCCTGGTTTATACTCAGATCTCTGAAAATGAAATGTGTCAGGTCCTTTTTGCTTGAGAGCTGCCAGAGAAGAAAATCTCTGCTCTGGCATGGTTTGCCTTACAGCGTCCCCACACAGATGAAGCTTTCATCTGATTCCCAATCTTACCACAGTTAATGTCCCTGGACAATATTTATTTGCAATGAAAATTCTCAGAGGTCCTATGTTAACAAATAAATATTCCCATGGAGCTTTTCATCATCAAGTTTAAAAGCACTATTTTTTGAGACTTAGGTTCAAATGTTGTCAAAATTTCATTGCTGTCTGTTGGTAACTGTTTAAAGTATTAGGAAAAAATAGTTGTTTTTTTTTTATTCTAAGAACAGGGAAAATATGTGTTGATGGGTTGAATTAGACATAATCAAAGCATTTCCTTAGAGTTGTTTTTCTTCCCTTTCTCTTCCACTCACTTTTCAAAATTGTTTGGTCAGTTCCATTGACTTGAACAGAAATTTTTAACATTTCCATGAGCTTTATTCAGAGGAAGTCACTGAATATTTTCTTATTTAAAATATTGTAAATAAGCATTTTCTTTTTAGTTCAGCCCTATTATAGCCTCACAGATTTCTTTCTGGAAATGAGATAGCCCTAAAGTTCTGGTACAAATCAAAGCTCAGGCTTCCTATTCTTATCCTGCATGTGCCTGTCACTGGCGTCAGGATATAATGGGGTTGGGTACTGCTTCGGTGCAATTCTTTACACTGTAGTAATTTCATTTTAGCAAAGTTACTTCCAAGTACTGGATTTACTGTTCAACAGTTTGCCAAAGTGCTATTTGCCATTTGTTTCTCCTCTGATGCTCATTACAAGATGAAATGTGGGATGATACTGTAACTAAAAATATTGATCAACCATAGTTCAGCTGTCATTTGTACATAAAATAAGTCTTTCAATTCCCCTGTGCTTTCTAACTCCCTGTCATTTTAGACATTAATTGGTACAGTAAAGTATAAAGATGTGACCTTTGCTGAGATTTTAAAGTTCTCATTTGTTGTTAAAATGATGACAACCACAGGCACTGTTGGGATCAGTGCGGTGCATTCACTTCCATTCAGGCTGAGAGGCAGCTGGATGTTCAAAGCTGTACATGCACATCACAGGTTGCAGGGAGGCTGGAAGCTGTGATACCAAGGAGGAAAAAGGCACAAGATATCAGCAGGGCATGAGCCCATGTTAGAGAGACAGGTAGGGTGAGGAAAGCAGGAGCACATGAGCCTTACAGTCCCTTCTATCCAAAACCATTCCATGACTGAAATTCAGGAGATGATCAGCCTAGAGGAGCAAGAAGACAACACTGCATATGGGTGGGTTTGCTGCTGGTGTTTTGGGGTGTTTATTGCCAAAAAAAAAGGTGTTTACAAGTAACCGTAAAGAAGTGCAGCTCTGGGTGCTCATGAGTGTAGAAAGGTGTGTGTATCCTGTGACAAAGAACACAATCACAAAATAGGCTGAAATTAGGGGTGAAATTTTTGCTGTCAGGAGATGAAAGCAATGATGGAGGGCTCGTGTGCTTATCAAAATTGTGTGAACTAGGTACTTTTGCCAAAACAGGCCCAGAGCTGAAACAGGAGCCAAATATCCTGGCTCCTGTCCAGCTGTAAATCATAGAGAATTGTCCAACTCTTTTGAGTCTGGACAAAACACCTTATTTTTCAAGGCTTCCCTTTCTTGGGTAATTATTGGTATTTCTGTCTGAAGATGCTTTTCAAAATCTGCATGTTGTTTTTCCTTGAAAATCTCATCTGCTTTACAGAGAGGGAAATGTGCCCTTTTTCCTCTGCTGGTTCACTAAGGAAACCTTTGATTTATTCATTCCAATCAGCAAATTGCGTACAACTGTATGGTCTTAAGCTCTCCTGGCTGCTGACTATCAGAGGAAGAAAACAAACCTGAATCCAAATAGTCAGTCTCAGTTACTTATAAATCAGAGAACCATGTGAAACATAAATCTATTGCTGAAGAGCACATGGGTTTTGCTTGGCTTATGCATGGGGGACTCCTGTGCTTTTTGTCAGAACATAGCAGGGAACAGCCCAGCAGCCTCCCAAAGGATAAATTGCCCAGTAGCTTAGGGAATGCAGGAAAAGACAATATGAATTTCATTCAAGACTTGTTACTTCTTTAATGGAAGGGAACTTGCTAATTACCAGCCAAGTAAACAACTGCCTGTTAGAATGGGATATTACTTTAAAAAATGCAGTTAAAACTACTGTTTATGTATGTGATGATGCTTTTATGTGGGAAAGGGAGAGAAAAACCAGCGAGGAAAAATGAGAAAAAACCCCACCCTTTATTCATACATGTGTGCTTAGTTTCTCATGGGTGTTATTAAGGATATCATCACTACTGTTAGTATGAATAGACACCCTTAGAAGTACAGCAGAAACTTCTAGCTCACAAGTATACCTGATCTTTGCAATTCTGAATGAAATATAGAGACCTTTTTCCTTATGTCCTTTTTGTTTGTTCTAAATGTGGTAAGCATATGGGCATTGTTAAAAAATAACCAGAGATAAACTCCATGCATCTATTAGATACAGTTAGGAATCTAGCCTGTTTTCCCCATGGAAACATCCATTAACACAAGTCTTTCACATGCAAGGTCTATTTTTAAATAAATGGATTCTTCTGCCTACCTCATGGGATATGTTTTGCTGGATATGGATTTTACATCTAATTTTATATGATAATTGGTAGAAATTCTGAAGAGTACTTCATCAAAACAAGGGAGATGAATATGAGTACATATACATGAATCAGTATCTTTAGCTACTAGAAAATTACTGTTTAAATCTTTCTGTTGGTTAGAAAATATTTTCAGCTATATTAATCTCTCTCTCCCCATCAGCTCCATAACATTAACCTGGCATTGGACTTGTTAGCAGATGGAGGTCTTCTGAATTTTTCTGTGAATTCTGAAGGTGAGTCATGACATGAGTTCTATCTGGAATAGAATTGCAAATATCCCGGCTTAGCAAAAGTTTGGGTAATTGCAGAAAGCAGGTTCTGGAAATGACACTGACACATTTCATTTTATGGCTGTCCTATAGCTCCTCATTCAGAATGAATAGTAGTGGTAATAAGATACTTTTTTTTCTAATCATTATTTCTATACTAAAAAAAGTTCAATTGTTATAAGTTTAGTAACTTTACAATAAACTTGAAGTGTTTACTAATTCAGTATTTGTGAAAGATTTAAACCAGTGACAGCTCCTATGGAAATTACAGCAGCTGATCTGGAGGCAAAGCTATTTTCCTGTCTTATAAAAAGTTTCAGTGCATTAAAATCAAGCTTATTTCATGTGGGAAGATACCTTGCAGAATATGTCTTGAAAATCAGAAATACTGATCACTCTGTTCAACCCCAGAAGAGTGATGGGTCAGTCTCCTGAATATGACAGTCATAGGTTTTGTTGCAATTATTGCGGGTTCAGATCTGCGAGCTGAATCTTGACCTCCTGCATCCAAGCAAATGCTTCCATCACTGAATCAATATACATGCATGTTCCTCTCTATTACTCCACCACAAAAACAAACAAGATGCATTTGCATGAGCCCGATTTTCTAATTAAAATACTCCACAGAAAAATTTTGTGCCAGCTCCTGATGGGACGAGGGATGTGGTTAATTAGTGAACGGTGCTGTGGTTGCACAGTCTGACGTCTTGCAGGGCACATAACCCCATCATTCCTCTACAAGCTTGTTGTTGAATAAGGAAGTCAAATCTTTACTCAAAACAGAGAGCATTATTACTGTTCTAGCTCCCTGCTAGTTGTTTGTAAGCGAGTGGGTGCATGTGTTTGGGACATAACACATGGCATCATGGAGAGGGAAAGAGAGAATTTAGGGCTTCCTTTGTTTTTCCTTTTGTTCTCTTTTCCCACAAGAAAATGCTTTGATGATGTCAGCAGTTTGTGTGTTGGGCATTCATGAATTGTGGGCTTTTTGCTGTGTTGCATAGAGCTAGGAGCCTGGAAAGCTAAATAGCTTTTATTTATGTTAACATCAACAGAGCAATTGGTGTGGGCTCAGGTCTCCACACTGAGATCCACCTTTTGTGTGACAAGAGGTAAATCGCTGCTTTCCTCCCTTTCCTCTGGCTATTCTTCACTGCCTCAAACACAGAGTTGATCAGTATAAGAAATACTGGTGCCAACATCCACAAGCCCTTTAGCTTCACTGGGAAAATCCTCAGCTAGTGAGTGAATTTAATATGATTTAGGGGTACTTACTACAGCTATGCTATTTAGACTGTTCAAGGATCTTATTTTACCAACGTTTCTTTGTTAGTCTTTCTCCCAGTGATTTACAGCACCATAAGAAGAACAGTAAACCCTCTGAACTGGTTATCTTCTTCCATTGTAATTTTTAAATACAAGAGCAGTTTATATAGCCAAGAAGACAGAAGCAGAAAATTAAATGAAAAGAGAAACAACAAAAACCAACTCTGCCAATGGCAGAAAAACGTGATGGAAATAGTACAACAAAAAAAATAAAGTGTCAGGTAATTCCAACATGATTCCTGACATAGAATAATAATAAAAAACCTCCAGATATAAAGCCCTATTAAATTATCTACACTGTTCTCTGCTAGTGAACTCTGCATTACTTGCCCTGTCTTCCAGCAAGAGACTGCAGCAAAAGTCCATTTTCCACAAGTTAATTTAATAAATTACTGGTTTCTAGCTCTGTAGTTCTTATTTTGCTTCTTGTTGCAATTAGATTGTCTGAGATCACATTGTAACTGGGGAAAGGTGGAAACTTGTCTTTGGCAGGTGTAGTCTCATTCTGTTCCAGGGATTGCTAATACTTCCTAACTGGTTTTGTTGTTTCTGGTTTGTGTATCCACAGATATTGTGAACGGCGATATGAAGACTACAATGCGGATTCTGTATTGCTTGTATTCCAAATATAAGACCAAAGAAGTATGAAGAACAAGGCCAAGAACTTGAGCTCTTTTATCTTTTTTCTCTAGCAGGTCATGGATTCCCAATGCTGTTGGCCACTGTTTCTCTGCATGTGCTGGTGTTTGACACCTGCTGTGTTAACATTGTATAGCAAATATATTATTCATGCAAGGTTTCACATACACAGCCTGAGCAACTGTATGTGTGTCCATGGCCAGTGTACTGTGTAATTCTGTGGTTGTAGCTCTTATTCTAGACCTTGCCTTTTGTTTTCTCTGAGGCCCCCTAATGCTGCCAAGAACTGAAATGTGTGTTTATTCAGGAGTCTGTGTTCTTTGCTCCTGATGGT
Organism: Climacteris rufus; assembly: GCA_013398175.1. Lineage (NCBI taxonomy): Eukaryota > Metazoa > Chordata > Aves > Passeriformes > Climacteridae > Climacteris > Climacteris rufus. The sequence goes on along the minus strand of VZRZ01005546.1, from coordinate 332,343 downwards.
GAATGTGGAAGTTGCGACCTCCCCATTTTCTTGCTTTGGGAAGTCATTTGGGAAACGAGAGGAGAAAGACCCACCAGAGTGGGAAGGCTGACACACGTTGATGCTCAAAACCTTCTTTAGAGAGATGGCCAGTGGTTGTCAGACAAGAGGATATGAATTGGACACCAAATGAATAGGTAGCAAAAATGAAATCTGAACTTGCCAAGTGTTTGATAAGTGTTTCAGTGCTCATTTGCTTCAATATGGAAAAGGAACTCAGAAAAATATGCTGGTGTGAGACTTGCAGTAAACAGGAGTTCTCCTGCACAGCTGTGGAATGGTGCCCTTATTTCCTTGCTAAGCCAGTGCCAAACTGTGTCCAGCTCCAGTTGCAGCCCTGACACAAACTTTGACTAGCAGGAATGCCAATTCCTATGTCAAGTATGTTATAAGAGGGTTCACATGTCTGCACTTTTTCAGAGTAAGAGGTGTGCAGATGCTGGCTGGGCTCTGCATCTGGTAGAGGTAGAGGCCACTACGGATGGGATCAGTGAACTCAGCTTCCCACCACCTCTGACAGCGGAATTGTGGGCAGGGGCTCTCCAGCTCCTCAGCCTCTCCCAACTGAATTTGTCCAGCCTTCATCCCCAGCCTTCCAGCAGTTTCCTCTGGATGCATCAAGGTAGCCATGATTCATGAAGTGTCACCCTTGGTCTTTCTTGGGGGTTTTAAATCAGAACTCCTTCAAAACCTCCATCTACTCCCTTGACCTTAAAGTTATGTCATGTTGCATAAAACTAGAGATCAAATTAGGGAAAAAAGTTTCAGTTGTTTTTTTTTTTTATTATTTTTTTTCTGGTTTTTTTGTTTGGCTTTTTTTTTTGTTGGTTTTTTTGTTGTTGTTGTTTGGGTTTTTTTTTTGCTTCCATCTAAACTGATTTAATTTCCTGCCATCAGTAACTTTGACATTTGATCTCTGTCTGATCCTCCATCTGTGTGTTAACAGGAAACCAGAGATCGCCTAGGGTGAGTGCTGACATTTACAGAGGAGAATTTGTTGTGTCTACCTGGGATCACTCAGTCCAAGGAAGATCCTTAGATAGCAATGCTGATAAGCCTTTTGAAAACGGTAATACTGCACAGCTGCTGGGGGTCAGAGCTCTGCAAACTGCCCTGAGACCAATCACTTCTGCACCAAGAATTAGCTTGTGATGTTTTTAGAGAAAAATGCAATGTATGGTGTCGATGAGCTACCAAGATCACTTGATTCTCCAACAAATATTAGTTGTGTGTGCTGTTCTGGACAATTTAAGTAAAGAATACTTGGATTTTTAATTTGCAAGTCCCCATAGGTACTTTGCTTTATTCCTTAATGGGCTTTTAAGAATTGACTGAGAGACCTGAGAAGTTTGTTCTTGCTTCACAGAATTTTATATTGCTGTAACATGGCACATGGATTGTAGAATAAATTGTTATTTGGGAGATAAAACCACCATGGGGTTTGTGGAGAGCAGAGGTGAGGGGGCAGGAGGGGCTGGGCAGTCATTTGGTAGCAGTGTGGTCTTTTCCTGCTGGGGAGCCAACCTGAACCTTTTCCCCTGTGCTGGTGATCAGAAGCCAGTTCCAGTGTGCAACTCCAGGTGTACAACCTGGGCTATGAAATAGCCAGTGCTGGGAGGATTAGCTGGTGCTGCCCTGGTTAGGTGGTTATTACTGCTCAAGGAAACTGCTGGATTTTTCTCTGTGTGTCCCGAGTTTTGTGTCCCACTTCTCTGGCATAAATAAATCTAGTGCTTGTACTTCAGTAGACTTCTGGCAGGGGAAGTCTAGATCTTGATATTTAATAAAAGAAAGGGTCATATTCCCTTTCCAACACCAGCTTACCTAAACCTGTAATAAACTAATCATTCTTATAAAAACATACGGTGAAAAAAAGATGGTTAAAGTGCTTGAATCAAAAACACAGTGAGACCAGAAAGTAAGGTTTTCGTCTGCTTTTTGGTGCTGAGAGCCAATTTATAACACACTTGACGTATCTGAGCACTCTGATAAAGAGGCTGTGTTTGAGTCCTAAAACATGCTGTGGAATTTTACTAATCCATCTTACAGACACCCACTCCATAAATTGGTGTAGTATACAAGTGCAATATTTACATTTGAGACGTAGTCACAGTCTTGGCACAGTTTTAGTAATAAATATAAAGTGACAGAGCCAAAAAGAATATTCCAACACCTGGTTTAGTGGAAGGTGTGCCTGTCCTCAGCAAGGACCAGATGATCTTTAAGGTGCCTTCCAAAGCCCTACAGGACCTTCTGTTGCTTTCCTTGTCCCACAGCTAAGTGGCTACCGTGACTTTGGGTCAAGGCAGTAGCTGGGAAGTGGAACAAATCTGAAGGGTTCCCAACTCCTGCTTGCTGTCATCTTTCTGCCCTCCTGTCTTTCCAAAATACACAGACTCATCCATAAATACATACTTCTGGAAGTGGGGTGGCAGGGCTATGTGGAGAGAAGTGCAGGTGGAAGGGGTAGTTACCAGGATGACTTTAAGGGAATGTGGATGGACAGAAGTTTTCATTAACAGGATCAAGTCACCATCTCACATTGGTACTGCTTGTAAAGCCTGAGAAAGGGAATTGGAGATCTGTCCCTGCTGTCAAAATCCCTTCTCCTCCTTGGGAGCTAGTCCTGTCAGTGTACTGACATTTTTGTCACCCCCTCCTTGTGTGGCTGTGGCCCTGTAGCCAGGACCTTGCTGATGTGTAATGGGGCAGGGAAAATGCAGATGGAAAATGCTGGCAGCCTCCACATGCTTGATGGGTGGGAGTGCCTATTCTTAGTGTTTATCCTTTCCTTCCTTCTCATTTTCCCCCTTCTCTTATTCTTTTCCAATGGTTCCTCTTGTGTTGCTTCTTGCAGGGAGACATCCCTGCAGTGGTTTCTGTAAGTCCCTTTGGCAGTTAGGCTTTCAAACCATGAAAGCAGCTCATTCAAATTCTTCCTCTCCATGAGCTGGAAGGGCATGAATGTGTTTGTGTCTGTATGGAAGGGACCTTGCTGTTCTTTCTGTTACAGTGCAAAAATTTCCTCAAAGAATAAAAGCCATTGTCAGTTTTTACACAAGTGATTTTTTTCTAGTCAATTAGTATTTTAATAAAGAAGAAATGAAAGTGTTACTTTGGAGGAAACTAATGAGTGTATATGAGCCATTCTGGTCACTGTGGAGATGGACAGCTTTCCTGTGCTATTCAAAATTTTCTAGGATGGTGAGAATGTGAACAGGATGTAAAGACTAAGGTAAGAAGTGATGGCTTTTGAGACTAATGATGATGGAATGGAGAGAGCAGTACTGGGGACTGACACATCTGTTGTCCCATCTTCTCCATCCGCCAGCTGTGCTTTCTAGGACTCAAAAACAAGGAAAAAACCCCAAACAAAAGAAACCATCTCTGGGTTTTTTTGCATTTTGATTTGAACAAAGTAGATCAGGGTACCTTTGCCATTAACTTCTCCCCCTAGCACCACCAGTTTTCTAAGTCTTTTCGCCCATGTCATTTCATTACAACCAAAGTCCCCTAAGCCATCCTGCTCCAGCCACAGGCTGAAATTAAAGTTACTAAGGATTTTTTCGACTGGTGTCCTTTCTCAGGCTGCATGTAACGTGTTTCACACACCTCAGCAAGAAGCCAATAAAATAATATGGAATAGCAGATAAATATCAGAGGAGAAGGGAGGAAATTGGTCAAAAACTGATTAGTTTTATCTGTAAAACAGTGAGTGGACACCTAGATGGGAGCTATCTAAATCTACTGTCATGAAATGCTGGGGAATTGCAGTCAGGGTACTTCATGCTGTTCCCTGCACTGTATTCCAGGTGCCATCAGGATTTACCTCCTACAGAGCTGCATTCTGCACTGAGCTAATCCTTGGGCTGCAGGGAGCACACACTCCATGACAGTCAGGTGCTTTAGTTTCCTTTGTGGAATGGATGCCACCTACAGAGTTGTGCTCATGTTGGTAAATGGGAAGTTGAAATATATGATCTGAAATACCAGTGGTGTAATGAAAATATGTTCTTTTTCCTCTTTCTTGTTATTTCTTTTTTTTTTTTTTAATTTTTCCCAAGTGGAAAGTCCAGGGTGCTGATGAGATCTGGTTTGTCCCTGGGGTTAGATGTCTTTCAAGACCATCTGTCACATAATCTATTTGCCAGCCCCAAGAGAACATAATAAATATTTTAAAATCTGTAAACACAGAACTAGTCAGGCTTTCAAGGACCAAAAGCCAGGAAAAATAAAATGCAAAGTGTAAAAAATCCATAAGTATCAAAATAGTCCCTGTCATGGATGTTTTTACTAGAAATACCATTGCAAGCATGTGAGCTGACCCTAAACACATCTAGAGAACAGAGTTCTGTAATAAAATAGAAAAGAGTCTAGATAGTTTGGGCCACATTAAGTTATGAAAGTGTCATAGTAAGATAAAGACTCCTGGTGGAGTCAGATATTTGTATTTTATTAGACACACCAACTAAAATTATAGAAGAAAAGAATCAACCTCAATTTACAGCCTTCTTCTAGCATCTGATTTTTCTATATGTGTTTCCCCCTACATATTTCAGTACTTTGGCATTCTGACTCCTTGTTAACCCCAGTTTTCCTCCCCAGTTTTCCTTCCCCTGTTCATGCTCAGAGCTGCCAGAGTGTCACTGGGAAGGTATCTGATAGAGGTCATATTTGAAATGCAAAAAAGCCATGTAAAAACTCTGAAAACACCAGCTGGCTCCTGTGTATAAGAATTTAAAATGTTTCAGTGGTGCAAGAAGAGTTTCTTTATCTTTCCTCCAACACTGAAACATTATCAAAGATAGGAGATAACATTTTGACTGAACCAGTGTGTTAGGGATGCACAAGTACAGCAAGATCCAGTAATAAGCTGATTTTCCTTCCTACTTTTACCTTTTGATGCAAGGCAGCTGGGATATTTGTGTCTGTCTGCACGCGTCTGGGTGTAGTTTTCCTTGATGTGTTCCCTTTTTGGCAGGAAAATAATGACTAGAGAGGTTTTGAAGTTTTCTGAGAGTTTGAGAACTCCAGCAGATCAGACTCTGGTGCAGTTGTTATATCCTGGGACTTTTTGTGGTTGTACACGAAATTTCTGGATGCTGGTCTCCCAGTTGGCACTGGCAGGAATTGTGTGTGCAGCACAGTATCTTCTCCTGGATGAGTCAAGTTTGCAGTGTACAGGCAGAAGTAGGCTTGTGTAGGATGTACCTCATGGCTGTGACACCTCAGGTTTGCCCTCTGTGCACTCTGCAGGTTTGATTCACGCTGGTTGGTGTAAGAAATATTGTCATGATGATGCCTTTATCAATGGCAAACAGTGACAGAAGCCTGGACATCTCCTAAGGCAAAGCTTGGGGGTTGGTTCTGGGACAATTATAGTACAGACAAGAGAATCCACACCAAGACTCATCCAAAGTAGTGTATCTCAGATAAGAGAAATTTTAGCATGTAGTTTCTATACCCAAATACCTGTAAAACTTGCATCCTGGTAGTGTTGCAGAACTTGAAGAGCCATAGCTTTGATCTCAGTGCTTTCTCAGTCATGAAACTTAAATCATGAGATCAGCAGAGAGATTCTTTGAAAAGACTTTTCATTCTCCTGGTGGTGTAGACTCTGTCTAGAAGGGCAGTGAAGTATACAGGGAAAGGAATTTTCTTGGGTCTTGGACATGTAGACAAGAGGGCAAGAGCTGTTGATAGAATTTCTTGCAGGGGATCCCCACTGTAGAAGTGTTGACTCTGGCTCACTGCTAAGTTTAGAACCATGCAAAACACATACCCTGCACTTTATATAGAGCAGATGGTCCAACAGGCTTTACTGGTAGCAGTGTGTCAAATAACAGATTGTCTAGAAAAGTTTGCTTGCTTTTGGCAGACAATTTAATTCAGCTCATAGCATGTTACTGAAGTTCACTGTGCATTTCTGCAGAAGTGGGCAGCTAACACATTTCATGTCATCTGCTATACCAAAAGTTTCTTAAATAATAAAAAAAAAAGGTAGAAGTTTTGTCCCTGCTTGTTCCCTTGAGTGGAGGTGGAAAAAGGCAGCTCCAGTGTGTGAGTAGAAAAAGCAATATGAAATCCACAAAATTGATTTAAATTCCAAAGCCACAATCTCCTTCCAACTGGTACATTTTTTTTTTCATTCCCTTTTAGTATATCCTTTGAAATAATTTCTCCCTTTATTTTACAATCAGGAAAACAATAAAAATCTCACGCTTTATTGGAAAAAAAAAGATTCTGCAAACTTTTAGCCTCTGCAAAGGATAGACTATTAGGTGTGGTACCAACTATCATCCAATTTAATAAACTAAAGTACTATATAATGATAGGTGAGCAAAGTGAGCATACACAAGCATGAATGTACTGATAAAGCTACCAGCTTGATCCTATTAAGGATGATCATCTTGCAAAAGGGATCCTCGGAAGAATTAGATTCTTCAGCTCTCTGTAGGTATGTCATTGCATATTTTTCTCCTCTTTAAAGCAGTTTATTGAAAAATCACAGTGTAAGCCAGGCAAAAGTACTTGAGCTGTTTCACCTGGACTGGTCTGGTAGGCTCAGCAGGCAGGTCAAGGGTTTACATCGACGTGACTTGCTTTTACAATGCTCTTTTAGCTTGATCAGATGTGTGACAATTTGAAACTGCTGCCCAGTTACCTCCTTGTTGTTTAGCTGAGCTAATATGTTGAGCACCCCACAAACCTGGTCCGAGACAGTCTTTACAGGTGATATCTGAGGAGCGTAAAGTCCCACAGACTCTGGCTGTGTGTGATTCCAAGGGGTGGCCAGGTCTTTAAAAGGGACTTTTTCTCTTGTAAATATCATATCTATAGCATAAATCATCGTGCATGTTTCACATTTCAGTCCCTTGCACATCTTGCATGTGAAATCCATTTGCCAAGGTGTGTCTTCTGTGAATCTATCCGTGCCAAACTCAGAGGGTGGGAGTCAGTAAGATTGAGTTCTTCAGTGTGAGCCCTAAAACCTCATATTTTTTCTCCTGCAGACCATTAATCCAGTGACTGCCTTGCCCAACTGGGTGGCCAGCACTTTGTTAGGTGCTGTGACTTGTCTGTAGGTGCAGGGTGAGACTTTTGTTGGCAAGGACGAGGGTGGGGGAGGAGGTGGCATCCTCACTACACACAATTCCAGCAGGGCTCTGAGTTTTTGCAGACCCAGGCGACAGCAGGCTCCCTCCGCACAAATCCAGCCCCGCTGACAGACGATGCTATTGCCAGCTGGCATGGTTTTATTATGACTTTATTATTAATCATCATTTGTCAGTTTTCTGTTGCTCAGCCTGTCTTGTTCTCATCAGTGGAGCTGCCGGAACCCCCAGTGGGGTGAGGGGACTATCATTTTCTGTATCTCTTTCACTGTCATTGCCATCTCCTGGGGAGAGCAAAACCTGCCCAGAGCCTACAGCTCCAGGGATGAGGGGAGGTAGCAGCATTTCTGAGGAAGCAACCTGTGAGGAGCAACAAAGACCCCAAGACAGTTTTAGGTCATGGCAGGGCAAGGAGGGAAGTGGATTTGAATTTCACCTGGAGGAGGACAACAAGCAGGCACAGGTAACCTGGAGGAGGAAGGAACTTGGCTAGTCCTGGGGGGGCAGCTGGAAGGTGCACAGGGAAGGTCTGTATTTTCTCAACAGCTTCACAGTTCTTCTTGTCTTACCTTGCAAGAAGATGCTGACAGCAGAAGGACACGGTAACACAGGCAAGAAAACTTGACCCTGATGGATGGTTGGGAACCTTCAGGTCTGTGTCCCTTAGAGGAAAGGGACCAGCAGGCTGAGCATGGTCTGCTTTAATGTCAGCTCTGACGTCCCAGCTTGTACTGCTTCTGCTGAAGAGCCTGAGACAGGTAGCCTGAGTCTTTGCTGGAGCCTGACTGCACATTAGCTGTCACACAGTATGCTCAAGACAATGTCATTTGGGGAAATGCTGGTGGGCAGACAGTAATTCCAAAGAAGTTTTTGAATGGCTTGGTAATCAAGCGTATCAAAAGCTATCAGCAAACAACCTCACTGAGCATGCTGGAAAATTCACTGTTCTCTGACTTCTCACTGCATTTTTCCTTGTGAGGTTATTCCTACACAATGGGGTATGAAAAGTTGCCAGCACATAATGGTGGTAATACACAGGAGGAAGTTGACCACACAGCACTGAGGGCAAAAGAAAAATGATGTCTCAGAGGTGACTGTGTGAGAGGAGAGGTGAAGTATGCGCCGGGCAGGCAACGCCTTCCCTCCCAGAGAAGACATTGACACTGTCCAAAATTGGTGCGTTCTGTGGCCTGTGGGTGTTCTTTCTTCAAGACTCCCACCATTGACTTAACTGTGAATTCAGTGGGAGTTAAAACAAATTAAAACATGTTGGAAAATCCTTTTCAAAATATATAGCCTGCTGTTGTGGGGATGTTGCATGGATGACTTCCAGAACAGCTCCTAGACCAAGTAGGATTGTCACTGAGTGCTTTGGAGAGTGACAGACGCCACCCATGGGATGCAAATGGATGGAAGGGTGGGATGAGTGTGGACACCTGGTTGCTGACCTGTTACAGGGAGAGCCATGGACACACATGTTGGAGGTGATCCCACCTCCTCCTCACAACTTTCCTCTGGAACAAAATCTATTGTAAACTTGGCTCTAGAAATAGCCATTTGTTGCTGGCTTGGAGCCAGTCCAATCAAGAAACGCTTTTTTGCAATCCTAGTAGCAGCATGAAATATTCACTTCAATTTTGCTCATAAGCTATTTTTGATTAACTGCAGATAGTTGTGCTGACTGTTCAGTGGCAGCCTCTTTGCATGCTTAGCCATATTTGCATGTAGCAAGGAGCGTTGGACCACGAAAAAGGATATTTCCTTATTACTTTCCAATAGCTCTGATGTCCTCTCATCCAAGCACATAAGAAAATCCAGCATTAGTGATTTAAGAATTAACTGTCTATTGGGGAGCTGAAGCAAGCAGATTATGGAAATCCTGCTTGCATTATCTTTGGAGAAATGGCTGTGGACAGCCAGTACTTCCCAAGCAAGGGGTTTGGTTTTTAACTGATTGGTAATCAGACATGGCAGAAGCTATCAGTAAATAGCCTGAATTAGTGTACTGGAAAATTAACTAATAGCTGGAGGTACGCTCATCTCCAAAATTATTTCTTTCTGTGATTTGACAGCTCTAGTAATCCAATTTCTGTGAGTTTAATTTTGTATTTTTCTGTGAGGATGTGTTTTAATGCTTGCTTTAGCTTGCTGCTTTTTAATGAAGACTTTTATTTAAAAGAAAAAGGAAAGTGTTTTGCAAACTAGATTGATTTCATAGCAAAGAAAGGCAGGATGAGGTGTTCCTCATGCCCTGCTGGGGCAGTGGTCCCACATGCTGCAAGCAGGAGAGGCCAAGGGTGGTCTGTACAGGAAAACATTCCATCACAGCCCCATGGCAGCAGCAGGCACTGCTCCTACAGAAGGAAGGGGACTCTGGTGAGATGCTGCTGCTCTGGGAGTCCCTGTGGGCCCAGGGGTGAGGATGAGGGAAGAGGAGGTGTCCTGGGATGAGAGTGAGCATGGACAGCATATCCCTATGGTCTTTGGGCACTGTGCTGCCATATCCTCACCCAGTTTTGGCTGGTATGATGTGGTGTGGCTTCCTGACTCAGGATCTGATTAAAGGAGTTTTTTTGTGGGGAATGGGGACCCCAGGGAGCAGCTTTCCTGCCTGCCTTGCTCAACTGGCTGCCTCCCTGAGCAGCTGGCATCATCTTCCTCAGGTGAGCAGGCTGGTTTCCAAAAGGGAGTGCATGTTCATGGAAGCATGTGGTTAATGGTGTCGGGTCTGTAGGGAAGACACCAGGCTGAGTGCCTCGTTCTGCAACACCCTAACGCCCCAGGGAGCAGCTCTGCTACTTCAGAGACGTGGGATAAAACACCTGCAACACCCTCAACCTCAGAAAAAGCTATTAAAGGTATTGTTCCTTGTTTTCTCCTTGGTTTATTTGTTATTTCTTTTTATTCTGGCTTTCTCAAAGCTCTACCTTCTGCATAGAAGGCGTGTGTTCTGCTGTGCAGTGAGTGGCTGCTGAGGCTTGGGCATTCCCCAGGGTACAGATGCAGACGGCATCACTGACATAACCCTGGAACATGCTGGATGTGAAGCCATTTCACAATGTAACCAGCCCTCCCAGGCGGAGCTGCCATGGGTCTGCACACAGAGCTCTCTCCTGGGCAATATCCACAAACTCAGGAGCCTTGATGGGTGAAAAAGGCACAGAAAGAGGTTGAATGACCTGCTTTTCAGGATTTTTTAGGCTCTGTTACTTTTCGTTTTATAATGCTCTTTCTTATCTCTGTAGTTTCTGCTGGTGTGTATGGAGGGTGTGTATGTGCACTCGTGCCTTTCTGCATATGAAATTCTGTATCAAATTCCATTTCAAGGTGCCCAAATGAACGTAATTACTAAATTGTGAATAATCCAGTAAAGGAGACATTTCAGAAATCATTTTCTGATATGAGAAGTGAGAATCAGAACAAATATATGCTAATTTAAAGAACTTTTCATGAGGGTGGGGTTTTACCATAAAGACTACAGTTAGTTGCAAATCTACATTTCTCCATGATTACTAATCAAGGCAGAGATATCCTTTTTATTTGCAAAGGAAAAGAAGAAAGCACTAATTTAAACTAGTGCCTCTGACAGAGCTGCTCTGCAGTGACTCTGTGTTAGACACTTGAGGGATAGCTCTGTTTGGGTAGAATCTCCTGCCTGTCAGTGATGGAGTGGCTGTACATTGGTACACAAGATCATGAATCTGTCAAAAACAATATAGGTCAGGTATGAAAACAACCCCCAACTATATGTAATACAGGTGGAAGAAGAAAGCTCTGCATCCTGCTGAGATAAACGTTTTTAAACCTGGGGAATTCATAAGGCTGGAAATACTGTGAAGTCTAAGCAAGACAATTGATACAGCTACCTTATGAATTTTTTTTTTTAAAGCACAGTGGTCACACTTTCAGCCTTTTTTCTATTTTCCAGATTCCAGTGTCTGAAGCATAATCTTGATAATTACCATGGGAAGAGCCATTGTGATAGTGGTACCTTTGTATTTTCTTGGGGGGGGGAGGGGGAAAGCCTTTGAAGTGGTGACTGAATTGTATTTTTAAATTTTTCAATGATTGCCTCATTCAAGTAGGTGAGAGCAAATCTCAGATAATGGGTGTAGAAAAATAATACCATTAAGGGTGTTCTCTCTGTAATTCCTAATGGAAATATCCAGGATTATCTGCTTTCAAAGGATACTCCACTGCCTTGCTATTTAATTAAAAAAAAAAAAAAAAGAATAAGAAAAAAGTAAAGAGATGTGGAGGGGACAAAAGCTGCTAACCTTTCTTTCACACTCAGCTTCTAGTGTCATTATCAAGTTATTTGTGTGCAATTTTTCTCCTTTCTTATAGGCTTTGTTTTTTTCCCTCCCTTTAAGCTTTGCATCTAACCCTACACCATGTCAATAAATACACTAAGATGCAGAATCTGTATACAGATCTTTACATTTTGCCTGGCTTTGCTTTGTCCTTCCCCCTGTGGTGCTCTGGAGAGGCTGGGACAGGAGAGGAAAGAGAAGTGTGGATGTGAAATGAGGTATCTCTGACATTGCTTCTGTTGTGAACTTCTCCCAGAGCTTTTGTAGGGCTGAAGAGAGGCATGTGACTTCTTCATGCTTCTGTCAGTGTTTTAGAGGGAGAATCATCCCTCCCTTCAAGTGTTTTAACTCCAGGTGCTGTGGTGTCACTAGAACAAGGGATTCTGTCTCTCTGCTTTCATCCTGGCTGTCTCTTAATATTGCTCGGGGAAAATGGGTTTGGTAAATGCAACAACTTCACAAATAATCTAAAGTAAATTTAAAAAATCATGCAATGGAATGGTTAAGGAGGGTAGTTGTGTAGATTGCACCTTTGCTAAGGAAGCCTTTACAGGTGAAAGGCTGAAGTTCTGTATGTTGCCAATACTGAGCAGCCAAGGATGAAGACTGAAATGAAACACCAAGTTTTAGTACTCACACTGGGGAGTGACCTAACAGAGAAATATTCCATAAATCAAGCACCACGAGGCCTTGGTGAGGTTTTAGCAGTGCACAGCCTAGGTTGACACTCTCTATGACAGTTCTGGATGCGAGGTTTAGCCTCACTATCATAATAACCTGCCCCAGTATTGGAAACCCATATAGGTGCCAGAATGTGATAAGAAGACATGAAAGGACTACCTGACAATTTCTGCCTTTATTTTAAAGTGACAATCCTCATGTAAATGTTATTTAAAATAGTTTGATGGAAGGACTCTGCTGTATTGCTCTCCTTATTGGGCATAGGGTGAACCTCAGGTGCTGAAGTTGAGCCCTGGAGCTGTGCACAGAAGGGTCTTTGTCAGACCACAGGAACTCAAGTTGTCCCTGTCTGGTTCATCCTCCTGATGCCTAAAAGCAGGCTAAAAAACCAGAAGTTGGAACCAAGTTAAGAGGGAAGGAGAAAAACAAATACCTTTATTTGGATGGACGTCCAAGAACAAACTGCAAAGGTGTGGGATGGGTTTCCCCCTGCACCAAACAACAGCCCCGAGTCAGAGAGGTACAAAGATGGTACTGACAATGAGGTACCCGTGCAGTGGACACACTTATATTTCACACAGATCCTTTGACATCGCTCCAGGTGGGTTAACCCAGGCCTGTGGCACTGCTTACATGGCATGAGGAACAGGACAGCCCACGGCTTCAGCTGTGTGTGTCACCACAAGTGTAGGACAGGGCTGTCCCACACTGGCTGGTTGTGTGTTTGTTCCAACTCTGTAGAAGTCCTAAAATTCTGTCATGTGCCCTAAGGCTTTGCTATCAGTTTGTGCTTTGGGTCAGCAAAAGGTGGTTTGACAAGAATTGTCTTGTTTTAGACCTGTCCCTAGTCGTAGGGCAGGAGGGCCTGTTACTGTTACTTTTCCATAAATATCTTCCTTCCTTAGACTGTTGGAAGGTGCTTTGCCACTTTACTTTCCTAGAGCTGAAGGACACGAAAGATTCAGATGGAAGAGTTTTGCCCTTTATTACCCAGGAAGGACACTTGTAATTTAATTTAGTTACTGGCTATTTAAAGACTCCTAAAGGTAATAACTGTCTTGAGGTGGGCCCTGTTTTTGGCAGTTTTTTCCACTAATTAACTATGTCGTTAAAAAATTTTTAACCACGTATTTAATCATGTTAGCCAGGTGTTGCCAAAGCATGATAGTTTCTTTCTATTGCAGTTCATATCCTTACAGGAATATTTTCATTGCACTTAATATATGGATGTCTGACTGTGTTTCCTGACCTTTTTGCCATGAGATCAAAATAATGTCAGGGTTGATATTTCTTTCTTCTGTGAAACTGTAGACAATTAAAATAGGCAAAGATACCTTACAATGAAGCAGTCTTTTTGAGAGGGAAATGTATATTAAGGTCACTTTCTTTGCCCCATCCTGACCATGCACAGAGAAGAGGACAGTGACCAACACTTCACAGATGGCTCCAGAGACAGACCTTGCTTATTGCTTATTTCTATTGACATTTTTCTGGGAGGCAGTTGAATGGCAGCTTTGCTGTGAGTAATAAAAACCCTGCAAGAGAGAGATCAGCATGGGATTAATGATTCACCGTAGGAAAGTGCCAGCCAGAGGTATCCAAACTTCAACCACAACAGAAGCAGCCCAGCATACATTGACCTAGCAGCCCTCCCTCCATGTGCCATCATTTATTTTCAAGCTGATCATAGCCTAAAACATCTGCCTGTGACTCTTAGAAAGCAGTGGTGAGGAAGCTTTGTGCCCACAAGGTGATTCATCACTGGAGACTGTATAGCTGTGCCTGTTTATGCATCCAAAGACAGAGTAATATATCTGGAGCCGGTCACACACATACATCTTTCTAAAGCAGAACATCTTGTAATTGTGCTGGGAAACTATTTTTTGAAGCAGAAAAATGAGCGCTATCCCAGGGGTCTGGTACACAAGTGGATGTGGTAAAGTAAAAGGATGCTGTCATGCTAATCCTTCAGAAAAGCAGGAAGCCTGAAACCAAAGTGCACCTTTTATGGTCAACAGCTGGTATTAGGCAATATTGCCATTTTATAGCAGGTGTGAGGAAAGGAAGGATAGTCTTGTATTTATGGGTGCATAGTAAAGGGTTTATTCAGGTTCCTTTTAGGAACTTGCTTCTTTTGTAACTTGCTTCTTTTGCTCTCATGTTGCAGTTTGCTTTCTAGATCAATTAATGCTAGAGCTATAAAGCTCAAGAGAATGAAGCCATAAGCCGGTTTAATTGAGTATAGCATACCAAACTTATATATCACAAATAAATAAACTAGCTATAAACCACTGAAAAAGAAAGAAAAACGTATTTACAGGTAGTCTATTAGACACAGAAATGGAGTATTAGAAAGAGTGTTCTTAATGAATGTCTTCTGAAGGAAAACTTACTTTGAAATGCTGTGTTTGCCTATTAAAGGAAAATTAATGTAAAATCATGCAAAATAGCTTCACTTTTATCTTTGCACACTTGTCTACTTCCTCTCCTTTTTTCCCCTCTGCTCCTACACTTCCTTTCCCTGCAGAAAGAAAACCACTTCCTCACTGTCTGTTTCCTTCATGACCCAGGTGTTTAATAAAAGGAACGGAAGTCTTTCATTTTCAGCCCCCTCTCCTCCATGAAAGGAAGAGGACTAAGGAATATAAAATAATTCTTTTTAAGAGGCAGTTAAATGCTTGGTCAAAAATCTTTCTTAAGGGGATTTTTGTGGGGAAAATAGAAATTTCTGGGCCAGTTTCAGTAGTGAAAGGACAATGCGGAGGGGACACATTTGATTTCTTGACATCTCTGAATAGATTTGGCAGATGACAAATACTGAGGGGGAGCAGAAATATCCATGATGTCTGCTGATGTCTGAGAAGGGGCTGGGAAGCTGCTGCTTCTGGAAGGAGTGATGCAGACAGACAGTAAACAGACAGTTGAGTTGATCTCAGTAAAAACACAGTTGCTGGATGACAAAAGGCATAGAATGGGGCTCAATACCTTGTTGGACAGAGGGAAAAATCCCAAAGAACATTTACTTCCAACAGGGGATTGCAGAATTTCTTCTTTTGGGACATTTTACTGCCAGAGGACTGCTGGGGCCTCAAAGAACTTCCTCCACCAGTCCAAATCCCACATGTGGAATGAGAGCTACCCCTAATTACTGAGTAATAGTCTCCTTTTTCTGTGGCACACAGCAGCTCCTGGCAGAGTATGATGCCAATTTTCCAGCCATGCTGTTGCAGTCACCAAGCCTCACATCACTGCTCCCCTTGGCTTTGCTGAGGCTCCACTGGGGTTGCCATGTGCCTTTCCCTCTTCTATTACAAGTGTGTTCATTTGCCCCCACTCGGAGTCTTTGTTTTCAGTATCCAAAGGGCAAGGATGGAGGACTCCCTGGAGTCTTTAACTACTGCCAGGCTCCCTTTTGTAATTTATATTTTCTTAGTAATTCCAAGCACAAGCACTTTACATAACAAATCTCTTTTTCTTTTCCTGAGACCCCTGACGTGCTTCAGAAATGCCAATTAACTGATCTGCACAATTTATCTGTGAGGTAGGTGTGTGCTGGTTTGGGCCAAGGTAGAATTAGTTTTCTTCACAGTAGCTCATGCATGTTACATCCATATTAGTTATTGGCAACCAATTGAAGAAGAAGGGTTATTGTACCTTCTTCTCCCTTTACCTTTTATTCAAGTTACACTGAATATCTAAGTTACCCAAATGAGGACACCTGCCTTCTACTCAATGAGTTTATTCCACGGCTTTTCACTTCTGAACGGGGCCTACTTAGAGGATTTCACTTTTTTCAATTTTTAGAGAATAAAATTGTACAACACACATTCCCCATACATATATATATTATTCCCTACTGTGACAAAATTGTTTCCTGACACTGTCTGTTTATTTTGCTAGATATTTGCAGCAGGGTGGCAGAGTCATTCCATGTGACAAGTTGCACCATTTCTCTTTTTTTATTGGACATTTTATCAAAATTTTCTTTTGTTTGTTTCCATTCGATTTCCTCCAGTGGTATTCCTGGTTTGCAGTTCTCCAGTTTATCTTTAATGTTACTTTTAGGTGCTTCTTAGTTTTTCTTGGGCCAAGCCCAACACATTTATCTAGTCTAACTTTTCTTAATACGTCAGCTCTCCTCTCCAAAACTTTGTTGCTGTGATTTCATTGATACTTCATAGGCAGCTTTGTACCGCAGCTGAGACATCTAAGAGGTGAGTAGCTGTAAAACATATTCTCAGAATAGTGAAGATTAAGTGGAAATACTAAATTACTTCACAGGGCAAGAATTGCTCTGAACACATGATGGAACTGTCATAGTTGACATGTTGCAATATAGGTGACAGGGAACACCATGTTGAATATTCATGTGTTCCTCCCACTGCTACCCATGGGAGGGGTTTGGGTTGTGCAGTGGAAGACAAGCAGCCTTTTGTGGTTGTTTGTACACTACTTGGGAGATGAGCTGGTGGGGAGGCTGGAATCTGCACACAGATGTGGTGCTAAACGTGCTGAAGCTCACATCCATAATGTGTTACTGTCTCCTGCCAACAAATGAAGAAGGAATGACTGGGAGTCTTAAAAAGAAAGGAATAAAAATTTTAGGGGCATGTTTATTTTTAACGAAATTCTGTGATTGACTAATTGAGAAATTAAAACTAATTTAGCTGGAAAAGGGATTCTGAAGTGAATTGATATAAGACAATGCTTTACAGTGGATAAATCCTTTACTCATTTCTATTCTGGTTTTTATTGTTTTGTTAGGGCAACAGAAAAACAAATCTCTTCTACAGAAATAAATCAACCTGGTAGTGGGGCAGAAATGTGCCTGGAATCACAATCCCTTATTATAGCAGAGCTAACCATGGTAATTTATCAAATTTCTCATGCAAATGGATGTTTTCTCCAATATTTCTTTACAAAAGGCTTCTGTGCTTATTGACTACAGCACTAGCAGAGGCAAAGGTAAAGGGGATTCAGATGTAACCAAAGCCAATTCTGCCTGTCTGATCTTGTTTTCTCTGGTGCTCAGCCTCTGAAATGAAAAAGGTATAATAAAAGGCCTTTCTCAAAACCTATTCACTCTCAAGGGTTTAGGCACCGAGTTCTGTTCAGTTCCTTTCCTAATTTTCAGTAAAATAGTGAAAAAAATCCAAGTACTTCTGTTTCCTTATTTTGTAAATAGATGAACTTAAAGGTTCCAAATGGTGTTAGCAGTTTGAGTTGCTACTTCTGAATTTTTTGAGATTTTCCAGGTAACATCAGAAACTTTACATTCAATTCACTTTTTGTTGGTTTGTAGGTTTCTAATTTCCATATAACTTGAATAACAGTGAGAGGCATTGCTGGCATTAGACAAAGGATGATTGCTTCCTATCACTGCAGGACTATCTGTAAGGCTCTCTCTCCATCTCCAAAAGGACTCTCTTTGGAGTAGATTTAAGCAGAACATGTGCTAAAGCACAGCTTTGAATGCCTCAAACACTTCACTCCCATGCTATGGAACCCTTCCAACTTGTTGGCGTATAGTCAGTTGTAATCCAGGGAAATAACTTCAACAGCCAAAGGCATATTTCCACAATGATGTCTTATGCCTTAATGAGGACAGTCCTTTGGAGTGCTTTCTGAATCTCCTGTCTTATGGAATTGAGTATTTATAAATGTGCCACGGAAATAATATCTTAGTTTGACTCTCTTTTCTGACTCACTTTTGCTTAGAAATGGCTTGGAAGGAGGAATGTACCTTTTGCATGCTGACAAATATCTTTACAATTTAAGAAGCTGTAATCTGGAAGCCCCAGGCTTTTCTCCCCCTAAATTCTCAGGATCTCCTCACCACTGCAATGACTGGTAAGAATGTCAGGCTGTTGTGGCCAGGGTAACAGTCATTCTGTGAATCCTGACAGCGATTCAGATGACCACATTCCCAATCTAGAAGCTGAGGTGAACAGGACTCTGAATCCATGACATGCCCTTCATGCAATTTGTGTGGGAACAAGCATGGATTTAAAATTAATTAATTAATTAATGAACAGATGCTTGTGTTTTACCATACATATACATATGTGTGTATGATACTTAAGATCGATGTTATACATCTAAAATCAAAGTCAATTTTTTTTCTGAATAATAATTGTGAAAGCAGTGAAATTTTGGAACAGGTAGAGTGTGTTGATCTATAAAGGTTCAAAAAGAAGCAATGATATTCAACTTGGTAGGAATGCAAGAGATTTTTAACTTCAGCTTTTACAGTTGTATCTAGCTGTTCTTCTCCCTGCCTGCCTTCACATTGAGTCTGTGGTTGCCTGAGGCACAGAAGAAAGTCTGAGTATCAGAAAGCTGTGCTGCAGGGTGAGGAGGATCCTTTGATGGAAATATCAGGATATACTGCCTTCTTCTGTGGTTTTGTTGGAAACAATTTTTTTTTTTTTACATCCTGAGAGTTTCTTGCTTAACTTTTCCTGATAAAAATCACCAGTTGCTTCAAAATCAAACTAGTCAAGACCCTTTACTAGAAATAGCAGAGTTCATCAGAAAGCTGGAACTTTTTGGAGAGAACAGTGTATGCACCAAAGTAGGTTTAAAACCAAAATCTCCTAAAGCTTCAAAGTCAGGAAGTGCTATTGTTTAGCTTGCTCAGTTAACACGCTGGCTTTTGCATATAACCTACAGAAAGCTGTCACTATCACATAACCATTTTTCCACCTTCTATAGAACTTCAGGAGAGGAAGTTACCACATGTCCCTGGTGCATTTGTTGGGTAGTGACTGAATAGATGGTCACCTAATGAGGACAGCCTTTTTCTGCCCTGGATGTTTTGATTCTGGCCTTTTCCATGGCAAAACTCTGGAAGAACTTGTTTTTTTTTTTTTCATGAGTTTTGAAATGAAATTTACTGACTTCTTAGTGTGAAATTTATTTTAATTTAAAAATTGAGTTACTCTTCACGGCATTTAAAAGGTCTCTAAATTAGTTATCCTGTTATAAAATTAAATAGTTTTTTTCTGTCTGAAAGAAATGGTGCAGGTTGACTGGAAATACATTTTTTGTAGTTGAAATGTTTAATACAGCTTTTTGGGTTAAACCAAGCAACCCTGTGTATAGAAAACATAGCTCTGGCCACTAGGTTGCAGTAATAGCAATAATAATAGCAATAATAGCAATAACAACAATACACAAACAGCTTTCCTTGACCATGTGTGCTTCTATCTGATCCCTCATCATTCAAACCCAACTTTTCAGTGGTGATCACTAATTACATCCTCATCTGAGGCTCGGGTATCTAGATTTGCAGATACACTGAGCACAACTGGAATCAAGCTGTGTGTACATTCATTTTTGTATTTGTTCACTAGGCAAAGGTTATTTATGTAAAAATGGATGCAGTACCATTGGCAATAATGTCATAGAGACCCTATGTGAAAAACTAATTGCTCTAGTTTCAGAAGAAATATGAGCAGCAGGTGGTAAAGAGAGATGGGGGCCAAGGCAGCAGAGGCAGCAGAAGGAGGAGGGTTATCCATGAGGGGTATCCTGTGTGCAGAGGCCTTCAGAGGTGCCCTGTGGAAAACCTGTCTGTGATCAGATGTTTAAAAAGTGTGTCTTCATGTATACCTGTAAGGGAAATAAATTCAACTCCCCCTCTTCAATTTTACACATCCCAGCAGCTGCTGGTTGCCTGCTGCCCAGACTTCTATATGCCCTGACTTTTAGTATGTTTGCAAGTATCCCTGAAGCTGTGGGAAAGAAAATGAAACTCTTTCCTTCGTGCAATCTTCGTGCCAGCCTTGGGGCCACCACAGAGAGCTCTGGGGCTGAAGACACTGTGGTAATGAAGGGTAGTTACGCTCTCCAGGAAGCAAACCCAATGAGAGATGAGGTGTGATAACAGGCAAAACAGCAAGCCTGGGACTTACAATTCCAACCCTTGTGCTGAGGGGAATCCTGGTCTAATGTGCCTCAGTCTTCCCCAGCTCTTTGACTCCTCTGCGCTGTTGCCTCCTGCTCGTCCGTCTTTTGGTCCATCGCTACCTTCATAGAATTACAGAATCAGCTGAGCTGGAGGGGACCCACAGGGATCATTGAGTACTCCTGGCCCTGAACAGGAATATCCAACAATCCTACTGTGTCATTGAGAACATTGTCCAAATGCTCCTTGACCTCTGACAGCCTTGGCACCATGACCATTCCCTGGGGACCCTGTTCAGTGCCCAACCAGCCTGTGGGGAAACCTTTTCCTGATATCCAGGCTAAACTTCCCCTGACACAGTTCCAGCTGTTCCCTTGGGTCCTGCCTTGGTAACAGCGAAGATAGATTGGAGCTGTCCTTCTGCTGCCCCTCAGGAGGATGTTAAAGAGCACAATGAGGTCTGACCTCAGTCTCCTCTTCTCCAGCTGAATACACCAAGTGACCTCAGCCGCTCCTTATAATGCCCCTCCAGACCCTTCCCCATCCTTGTGGCCATCCTTGAGGCCTCTTTTGGATGTTCACTAACAGTTTATTGTCTTTCTATTATTGTGGCACCCAAAGCTACTCCCAGAAGTGGAGGTGAGGCCACCCCAGTGCAGAGCAGAGCGGGACAATTGACTTCCCACTGACTGTCTCATTCTTATCTAGCTCAACCCAGTCTCCAGATCCTGAACATCAAATCTGGGATGTGCACAGCCTGGCTGTCCTCTGCCAACAGGCATGAAGCCTTCCTGAGGTGGGAACACACTTGGTGGCACCAAACAGACAGTGAGCTTGTTTGCAGTTCAGCCCTGGCAACTCTGTGAGACAAAATGAGGCAGAGGCTTTGGTAATTTTTTAGTTCTCACTTCGTAACTCTTCTACTGATGGCAAGAACAATATGGGATCATGAAGAAGCACCTACTGCCCTGTTCAAGCTGCCACCCTCACACAGAAAGTAGCAACTTTTCAAGTAGATCAGCAGAGAAAAACATTTCCCATTCACAAGCCCACGTTTTCTGAAGCAAGTAAATTATCTTGTCTGAAGCTTTTGATCTGAAAAAGCATAATGTCCTGTAAGGCAGGCATCTAGCATCCATCTAGATGACTAGAACGAGGCATGGTTCAGAAAGCAACCACAAGTATGGCTCTGTGCATGCAATACTGAGCAATTTCAATAATTGTTGGTATTATCAGCCCTGCCTCCAAAAGAATTGAATACATAATATGAGATTACAGTACAGCATTGTTATTCAGCTGATGCTGAGACATGGGGAGAGACTACTGTTATTATGCATTTGAATTATGGGACAGGAAGATTAATGATGTGCAAATTAGCTGCATTTTACTCTGAGTAATTTTTGCTTTCATTAGCCACTATCATCCCTGAATGCCATCATCAGTTTACATTTACGATGTTCAAATGCTATATTAAATACCACATCGTATATTGACTCGTCTAAGTTTCCACGCTGAAATGCATCAAATATAGAGAAAGTTTTTCTTCTGTGAACCTCTTCTGCCCATTTGTCAACAATTTTTTCAGAAAACCTCCACAATGTGCAGCTTGCTTTAAATGGCAAGGCTTTTTGACTCTCTAGTATTCTTAGGTTTTCAATTAGAGACAAAATATTAACTCAGTCTGCAAGTTGGTCTGCCTTCTTGGTAATTCTCACCAGATCATTATCATATTCTCATTTTCTGTTTGCTGCATTCCTTATGGCAAAGGGATTTCTTTCCTGGGGGAATGTTAAACAGAATTACTGCTTTGACTATCACAATGCAGTATTCTGGTACCAGGTGCTTTTTACCTTGTAATGCAACAAAGAAGTGTCAGCAGTTGCCTCCTTCACACTCGGATTATGTTGTCTGTGGCAAACACATTTTCTCATTAATCTCACTGTTAAACCATTTTTTTTTTTTTATTTTAGTATCATGGCAGATAGTGTGAGTACACATACAAAGTTTGAAAATTACTTGGTTTTTGATTCTGATTTTTCTTTGTAAAGAAATATCTTGCTCTTTGAAAAGAATAATTAATTTCACTGGGAATACACAGGCATAAGGACAACTCAGCCGAGTTGAGGTTAGCAGAATCTTATTCCTTATGCTATTAGTTTTAAAATAAATAAAATTAATTAGTTGATGCATATACTGCATTTCATAAGAGAAAAGAATGCTTTAGATGTTAGTGCATTTTCCTCCGCTCTGATATTTTCTCCTGAGCATTTTTCTACCCTGTGGCCAGGTTTACCTGGGTGCTGGCAGTGGATGAGTCCCTCTGAGCACCAGCTTGCTTTGGATGCTGCACGCCTGCTGCACATCGTCTCTCCTCATCTCTGGAGCTGACAGCGTTAGAGGATTCCACGATAAATCTTTCGATTTCCTTTGCCTCTGCTCGCTCTGATCCAAACTCTAACACCTCTCACACAAACCCTTTGTGCAGCCACTTGGTCTCTGACTGGGTTTGTGCCTGCACTCCTGGTCCCTGCCTGCCCTCCCTTGGTGTCAGGAGCTCAGCGATGGGGCTGCACCTGCTGAATAAATAACACCCAGGAGAGCACAGGGACATGGAACAACGTGGGTGCTCTGCCCATCAGCCCACCCTTGGACTGGGACGTTTAAATGACCCAGTGGGATTTAAAAGACCAGAGTTGCAGCACATATCAGAGCACGTACATATCTGAGTCCATGGATTCTGGCAGGACTCAAAGCATTAAGAAGCTTAGCTAAAACGTGCCAGCTCTTCTGCAGTTTGATGTCATGACTTTTAAAAGGTTCTGACCAAGTTTAAAGGTGTCCTTCAACCCAGCTGTCTATGGGCAGCTTAGCTTTTAAAACAGCTGCTACTTACCTAAAAGTCACACTTCTTAGAAGCAGAAGATCTCCTAGTACTTCTTTTATGCATTAGACATAAGGCTTTCATTAAGGTAGGAAAGTGTTAGCTCAGGGCAATATTTAGCTCAGTGAAATTATTTAAGGCAATTTTTTAAAGAAAATTATTTTAAGCTGTGAAAAATCTGGGAGTATCTACCTGAAACCTTGAATCAGAGTTGTTAGCGAACTTAATAGCTTTTTAAAAAAGGGCCTGGATTTAATACTTACTTTTAACTTTATGGAATGCAAAGAATTAAGTTTTGGTGCCCTGGGTGTAGTAAGTTCTGTACTAGGATTTTGCTA
The DNA here is from genome assembly GCA_013398175.1 of Climacteris rufus. NCBI lineage: Eukaryota > Metazoa > Chordata > Aves > Passeriformes > Climacteridae > Climacteris > Climacteris rufus. The sequence goes on along the minus strand of VZRZ01005546.1, from coordinate 309,067 downwards.
AATGATCTGCTAAAGAAGGAAGTATTTTCCATCCATAAGACATGCTGCCAGAAGTTTTAGAAATATACATCCACCAAGGTTTATGCCCTCATGGTGAAGTTTGGTTATAGTTGCCAGTTTAGAATCTCATTTACAATGTGCTGTGATTATCTGAACTACCCTTTGTTTCTCTGTATGTTTTACTTAAAGAGTGGTTCGCTGCAGCTGTTTGTATGGTAAGAAAGGGTGTGGGGTGATGGCTGAAAATGTATGTAACCTCTGAATTCAAGAGTGAAGAGTATAATATCTTTAGTAATAACATCTTCAAGTTCCTTGCAAGTAACACAGAATTAAAACTCACAACAAGCACATTTCCTTTAGTCACCTGTTGGACACACTTTTTTCCCTTTGGTTGAAAGGCCGAGGATGGATGTCAGTGTTGTCATACTCCCTATTAATCTGAAGTAAGCAGCAGCTGCCTGGCAGTCAGGAGACATAATTCAATACTTGTAGAATTTAATTTCTGCTGCTTCTCTAAGTTCGGTCTGGCATCTGCACTGTATTTAAAAGTCCTACAGGCTGCATGGTGATAGATGACATTCCCTTCATCAGTGGATGTCATTTTGTCAAATTCTGTCTTCTCGTGTCAGTAATGGAAACTCATTTTTACTGCTTCTTGTCTCTTTGGGCCCTGTATGACCAAACTGGTTGAAGAAAGTGAGTTACATGATATAATTATGAGTTTTAGCTGCAATCTTATGAGTGGATATAGGGTAGGGATTTAGTTTTATGAGTTAGTACAATCTCTAAAAGGAAATTGAGTGTGCATCAGATCACAACCTTGATCCAGTAGTGCTAATACACAAAACCTTGACTATTGGAAAGACTAGAAAGAAAACAGACTGTGGTGGTCAGAGACAGGATTGGTATTTTAGAAGATATTAGGATGGGCCTTGGTCCTATATGTTGTTATTTTAAAAATAACTTTTAAAATGTGTCCAATAAAGAAAAATCCAGAGTGAACCTGGTTTGAAGGTAAACCAGCAAAGGAAATGAATCCCAAACAAACCTTGACAGATATTTTAGGTCAGAGCTACAATTTAATGGAAAAATCATAACAAATGCAGTAATACAGAAACACAGAAACACTGACATACTGCGACAACCTGGCAGTCCTTTAGAGTGATGGCTGCAGTCTTGTTGGGAGCAGTAGAAAGGCCTCATCCTCTTGTGGGAACTCGGGTTCTCTGCTCAGAGTCCAGCGGTGCTAGTGGTTTCCCAGTTCCCCATTTATAAGGTGGGCAGGGAGTTTCACAATACAGTGATGTAATCTTATGAGATATTTCTGGAGTTCTGTCCTGCTGGTAGCTATTTAGTTTGTTATAGATCATTAGCAGGGATGACCCTCTCAGGATAGGCGGGACTTTGCTGCTGCCTCCCTGGAGGGAGTTATCAAGGTTGAGTCATTAATGTGAAGACAAAGAGACATTACCTGCCCTAGAGGGTTGTCTCTCTTTCTTCCTTTTCTAATGCCCAGCTTGCAGCCTGGAGGGTGGGGGGTACAGTGGACAGCTGTTGCAAATGACTGCTGTTAACAATTCATCAAGAAGTGACGGAGATGGTGATAGAATACATACTTTGGTTACAGCTCTCATTACAACCCAGGACAACCTGGGCAGCCAGACGTGAAAGGCTTCCTAATAGAAAGTGATAATCTCTTCAATGTACAGATTCCTGAGAGGGGAACAATAGATTGCAATTCATGCCAGTCAGGTTTGTAGGATGCAAAGTCCAAAACTCACGCTTCAGAAGCCCTCTGGAGAAGCCAAGCAGCTTCTCTAGAATTAGCATAAATTACTGAGATAATATTTTTCTGTAATGTTTGAATTAGCTCTGAATATATATGTCAGTGTTTCTGTTGGCTTCAGAAGGACCAGAATCAGTGCTTATGGAAGTATTTTTGGCAGTTGCTTTGTCATGTTGTGATTTTTTTACTTCTAACTTGTGATCTTATTTTTAATTAAACCACTGGAATCCCATGTTATTTGTTTGAGTAAGGGTGACAGACTATACTCTTAGCAGAGCTGATACCTGCTGAATTAATAAATCGAGGAGGGAAAAATAGAGCAATAATTTGAAACAATCCTGTATGAAAGATTAGTGAGAGCACCAGACCGAACCCTGTCCTGGAGCCTTTGCACCAGCCTGCCTGGGTCAGAACTGGAGGTATATAGATACACAAACACATCAAAAAAAGCCTCTAATTTGCCACAGGAAAGGGGTAGTGTTTGGTTTTCAAACCCACATCTGTATGAGCAGGTCTAGAAATTAGACCAAAATGAGCTTCCTTTGGTGAAGTGATGGGAATAGTCTGCCTAAGTGGGTGAAATGGCCACAGGTTTGGAGCAGAGCCTCCTGTGAAGGGTTTGCTCCCTTTGTTGACTCTAGGTGCTGCCAGAGGTTGTGTCAGTGGTTCCACCTCAGATGTGGTTTTGTGCACCACCACCGAAGTGAGCTCCTGGAGGTTTGGATGCAGATATCTTAGTGACACTCTCAACTATCAGTTTGTCGCGGTAACGACACAAAAGAAGAGACAGAGACACCTGTTACCAGGAGGAGAGAGAAGGAGGGAAAGGGGGCAAGACCTGCCTTCTTTTATTTTTTATATACATTTAGAAATCACTATTCATTGGAAGAAATTAGTTCTTCCTCCCTCAATCACAGTGGTCAAAGGAAATGTCCATCAAAATTCTGTGTCCAGAGAAAGGAATGTAAATGATAAGATACAGTTACAATAACATGGCCATGTTTACAGAGAAAAGTGTGAGAAACTAGCTACAAAAGAATGACAACATCCAGAACTGCAAAAATCAGGGCAACATCAGTTGATCTAGATGAATTAAAAATCAGGCTGATAAGAAGACTCTAAGCTGTATCTCATGGTCTTCTACACAACTGATGCTTTAATCTTGTGCAAATTTGCACACACACCCCCCACCACTGTACATTCAGACATCATGGAGGTTAAACAAGTCAAATACAGTTATTATCATTTTATTTTGAACATATTGTAGAAATGTCAAAATATTAGCTGTGAAAATTAATTCCTACAATTTAGCATATGGTTTTCTTGAAATGAAATCAGGGGCATCAGTCATATCCCTTCAAGTCCTCCCACAATATTTCTATGGAAATATTTTCAAAAAATTCATTTGAAACCCCCTCATGCATTTAGCTGGCAGGAATTCAGAAAATATTTGTATTTCTACATCCTTTCCTACTTTCCTTTCTAGTGGAAGGTCAAATAGGCAGGAGGATGTCTGGGTTGGTGGTGGTACCTCCCTCTACGAGATAATCCAGCATTGGCTGGATGATGCCCTCAGACACCTAAAAGACCTTCACAGACAGTAATATTCAGTTTTACGCTGTTGTAGCCTTAGGAACTGTTTGCTTCTTTCAAGACTTTGTTCCAGGAGTTGGGAGAGTGAAGGTGAGGGGGATCCAAAGAGGGTCTCTGCCCACTCCAGGGCTTTGGTTTGTGTCTGGAGGGTATATATGGTGTTGGAGGGGAGCTGGATGCTTTTTCCTCTCAGATAGAAGTGTGGCTGGGAGTGTTCAGTGTGAGGTGTTTTGCTGACATCCTGGCTCAGCCTTCCACTGGCACAAGCTACTGCACACACACGCTCCTGGGACTGTGGGACTAAACAGCTCCTGTCACTGCACTGCTGTGCAGCCTGATGTGGTATTTAAAGAAAGAATTGGGGTCTCATTATTTTTTCATACAGAAGCCCTTGGCAGTTCTTAGAGAACATTTTTCTCAGAGTATATAATTTTTTTTTTTTTGGTCAAGTAACAGACCCTTTTAAAACTATATATGCTTTTTTTTTTTTCTTTTCTGTGCAAATATCACACCTATGTGAAGGTTCTAAATGTGTCATAAATATGGATTTTTCTCTGTGTGCCCATTATTTATTTTGAGATAATGTGTTTGGAAAATGCATTAACATATTATAACATTTAAAATTATAAAAGCGTTTATGCATTATTTAGGACAATACTTGTTGCAGGGGACAGTTAGTGCATAACCCTTGTTAGAGCTGGCACAACAGAACATGTTGTATGGTAGCAGCCATATAACATTGGCACATATAGCATTGGCATGTATAGCATTGCCACATCTTCAGCTGGGAACAAGCACAGTGGAGTCACTATGAGGGGAATAACACAGTGCCATGGTGCGATGGTTCCCTGGCTTGTGCTTGCCTGAGCAGTGAGCAGAGACAGGGCTCTCACTGATGATGAAAGGCTGTTTTTTTTGTCCCTGAGACTGCAGGAACAAGGGCCCTGTTTTCAGATGTATACGCTATCAAGGGTCTCTTAACAGCTTGGTGGTGTAGAAGGTGTTTGGGTCCATGCATGTTTTTATGACTAAGGCACTTATGCTGTGTGGTAAACTTGTACATGGGGTCATTTCAATGAAAACAAAATGAATTATTGGGATCTCTTTAAGGAAACACTTCCATTACTCTGCCCTCCTGAATTATTTTTATCCTCATCTGTATGTATGCACAGCTGAAAATAGGGTGCTCCATGGAGGTATGCTGTGAACGTCAGAACAGTCCTAATTATTCCAGGTAAAAAAGCAAAATTATGAGGGCTGTTTTGGGGAATGTAGTGAGAGATGTGAAGCAAGTTGTATCTAGGCAGGAAATGGGTGACGTCTCACACTTGTGAGATGCAGGTCCCAGCCTCTGCCAAACTGAATTTACTGGGACCTGAAGCAAAATCATATAAATGAGTGACTTTTATATCACTATATAAACATTTATGTTCAGTGCAAGTGCAGCCTTTGTACCTCTAGATTGCCTTAATATCCATGACTATTACACTGCACTGTATACATATTCTTCTGCCACTGAGAATGAAATAAACGTCCATCCATTTCCCCATATAACTTAAAAAAACCTACTTCTGTTGATTTCAAAGCAGGAGCTTTGGGCTCTCTCCTCTTAGGACAGGGGTAACACTGACAGTAGTATGTCTACTTTTCCCTACCCCTCTTCTTGTGTTTCTGCTTGCAGGGTTTTCAAGCAGCCTTTTGACTTCTCTGGGAGTAAGTGGTAAGTTTAAAGGATCCAGTGCTGCCAGTGGATGACAAACTGGAAGGCAGTAATCTGCAGATCCATGCAGAGTTTGAATTAGTGACACTTCTTTTGAAGTGTTTGAAGAAGAGGATAAAGAATGCCAACCTTCTACTGCTTCTTTGCCTTTGCACGTTTTTACTTCTCTGTTTTAGCCCTGAGACTTTTGCCTGCAGAAATCAGGTATTGTTTTCACTGGAGAGACAGGCAATGATAAGGAAAGTCCAAACAAAACTAAAGCAGTGCTTGTTTCTGAAGGCAAAGCATGGCAAAAAAGCACCTGGGCAAATTCATAAATATGATGCTTTGCTTTTCCTAACCAGTCAAGTGCAGGGGATGAAAAATTACTGACTAAAAGGGTATATTGTTGGACATTTTCTACACAGTGTGCACAGGAACATAATGTGCTGCTGTACTGCAGTTCCTCCAAGGTTTCCTGTGTCCAAGGACTCTTGCACATGGATTTTCTCATTTTCCTCTTTCTCCTGTGAAGGTAACTAGTGGTACAGATCTTAATTCCTGAAAGGAAGATGTTTACACAAAATCCAGTGGTATCAGCTGAGGTATTTCTTTTGAGGAACTTTCTTAAGTGAAGTGTTGAAAGGACCCTGAGAACAGATGTCTGAAAAACTTAGAACTCAAACTCCAAATTAATTTGAGCTAATCAAATTATTGTGTGTCTGATCACCACAAGTTACCTGACCCTGTGATTGTTGTGGTTCACAAAACTATTTATCCCCAAGGAATGGTTTGGACTTGAATGAAGATGTACATTCCTTTCCAAAGCCATTACAGTTCATCAGCAAAATTGTTCAATAGAGTCAGTGGCTGCTCAAAATTCTTGCATAACACTGAGCAATGCTGTGGAGGAATCCCGAGAATGCAAAGGAGCCTTAAATATTGGTGCGCAGGTGCAAGGGTGAAGGCAATGTGAGTATGTTCCTGTGGTGATACCCCAGAGAGAACAGGACTGGGGAGGCATGAAGAAGTTTTGAAAGAAAATATACTATCTGGACTTCATTTGTTGATTCTGCTATTATTTAGCATTTAATTTAGTGGTGTAGGCAGAAAAAGTAAGAGTGTATTAATGGAATTGCCTCTGACACCAAGTTGATAACATTTTCCCGTGTGGGGATGAAAGAATAGCAAGCAGCAGGCGGGAAAAGAGCTGTTTGCACTAATAGAGGAGTAATGCAAAAAGTAACAGGTTTTGTTGCCTGGCTGAAAGTTCAAAGGTATCCAGCTGCCATAAAAATAAGATTTTGAAATAAACCATGTGTAAGAGTAATGGAGGAAAAACTGTTATTGAGATAGAGGTTGTAGGGCTACAAAATTATTTATACCATTGCCTGGTAGCAACAGCCTTCCAGAGACCATTCCAGGATTTGCACGTGCCTGTGTTCCTGCTCAGGTTGTCTTAGGTCCATGTGTGAACACTGCACTTGGGAGAAGAAATGCAGGTGGGAAAGCTGGATTTTCCTTTGCAAGCCTATGACAGAGTAAGCCAAGAGCAAATAATATACTTAGGAAACTCTCTCTCTCTCACACATGTGTAAGTTATTGTATTCTGATATGTGTTATTAGCTAAGTTAGCATAATGTTGTGTCAGAGTGGCAAAGGCATGGCCAAATACAGAAATAACCAGAGAAAATTCATAAAATAACCCTTCAAAGAATGTGTGATATCATGGAATCTCACTGATTTCTCAGTAAAACTGTTTTTCAAGGTTTTAAATAGCAAAGCAACGTCTTGTCCGTCCCTCCACCTCGACTGTGCATTATTGCTCTTGTTACATTCCAAAAGCAGTCCAGAAGTTCACTCTTCAGTGCTCTACATTAAATGAATTTGTTCATCAGGGAAAGCCTTTTAATAAGGAGAGAGTCTGGCATCATCACTACTATTGATTAAAAAAGGAGGGGTTTTTTGTCATGTATTTATTTACTAGTCATCATCTTTCATCAACTCCATGTCTTTAATAAGGAAAAAAGTTAAGTCCCTATTAATGTCTAACACGTTCCAAATGTACTGAGACCTACAAGATTTAAGCAAAACATTAATGTCAAATATATATATCTCTGCTTGGTTGAATAGGGATAGAAATAGAAATAAACATGGATGTTTTGCTGGTTGAAGATCGAAGGACTGATAGACAAACCTGGGTGAGTTGACTTGTTGAGACTGAGAAGGGAAAAGCAGAAGGAAAGAGATTTAAGGTAAGATTAATTTTACTTTATTATTTCTTCTAATTTCTTATGGCCCACTGGAGGCCATTGCAGAAGATGGGATCCATTCCTCTTTGCAATGAAAGCAGTTATGTGCCAAATATTGGGGAAACCATTCTGAAGGTGCTGTACTGGATAGGTTTGAGGAACAGAAAGGGTGTATAATGTAGTGCTCCCCTCAGGGTTTCTCTGGGCGACCTCAGTTCAGGTGGGGCAGAAATGTCTGAAAATTGAACTGCAGTTTTTGGATCTTTTGTCATGTAACACTGAGTCTTGTTTGAAGACTGTTCAAAATGTTAACTAGCTCTAGGGGGTTATTTCTGAATGTCCTGGAGCTTTGCTTCCCTGGTTACAAAATTAGATGATTTATTTATTCTTTCATGTCTTCCTATATTTAGACTATAACAAGAAATATTTTTAACTTTGTGAATTGCTGTGATTACTACAATGAGACCCTGATTGAAGCTGTGATTTCTGCATGCCATTGTATTCCAATACTGTAATAATTCCAGAGAATTATGGGAGTGATGAGGAGGAATTCTCACATGGTCAATGTGGAGAGGAGACTGATTTGGGGGGGAAAAAAAAAGACATTGAAATGTGGAAGATGCTGAAGGCTGTGTGCTAATTTTTTAAACAAAACCATCTTGTTCAACAGTCAGGCACTTAGTAACCAAAGGTGCAATCCACTAAATCTGCTATATAAGAGAGGTCCCCATAGACTGATTCTCTGTGTTTATTCATTTCAGCATTATGTAAGACAGAAACCTCCCCCTGCAGGAGTTAACATCTGATCATAGTATTAAAACTAGGTGCATCTAGTTAGAAAGAAAATATTAAAAATCCAGGGGAGGGGTGAGGGGGGGAAGAAGAGGGGGGAAAAAAGACAGCCCTTTGTTTCTCTGAGCTAGAGATATGAACTCTAAAACGATAATAACTAGAAAAAGTAGAAAACATTCAAACTCTAGGCAAGACCTCTAGTTTTCAGCTTGGTAATGGTGTACCCTTGTCCACCAAACTTACCAATCAGCCTTTCCAAATTCACTAGCACAAGAGATGATCTGGCCTCCACAAAAGGATGTTTCACTGAACTTCCTTGTCAACCTGACCCTTTCTGTAATTTTTCTCTAATCTGTGATGTAAGTTCTTGTCTGTTAAGACATTTTTGCTCTTTTTCTGAAAGCAGCATGTTACTACAAGCACAAGTTTTCACCTTCACAAGAAGATGATATGGGGACTAGAGCTATTAGCACTTTCTGCACAGCTAAGCTTTCTAAATATGTGACTTTCATTAGGTTTTCATCTGACTTTTGTATTTTTTTCATCCTTATTGGGACAGCCTAAATGGGATGCCACCATTTTACAACATTAGCCAATAGGTTATTCTCAACGATGGTTTCAGCATTACTTTTTTTTTTTTTTTTTTCCTGAGCTGTATCTGCAGGTTATGGCTATATTTTTAGTTTAAATAGGACATTATTCTAATGTGGATGTACTGGTTAGAGTATGACAAGGATGACTGAATATGCCTTGAACCTTCCTAAGGAACACAGAGATTTTAAAGCTATTGGGAAAGCAATTTCGCATTTTTTTTTGTAAGAGACAAGAAACCCTCAGTAATTCAACCGAAACAGAGGTTTTGCATGAGTGTGGTGAGTGAAGCATGGTCTGACCTGCACATGCTCCCACGTGGGCTGGATGTCTCCTCTGGGCTGTTGTCATCACGACCATGAAAGGACAAATCCTGGTAACCGCCCAGTCCATTGGAAACCAGAGAGAGCACAAAGCCTCCATTCCCACAGGGTCTTTGCACAGTCCTGAAAGGAAAAAAATCTAGTTCTTAGATTAAAGACTCTATTTTATTTAACATTAACACTCCAGGACACACTGTAAGCAACCTCTTGTTTTTGAAAGTAGGAAGAGTGCATGATGGAGATCTAGAGCATGTTTTCTTGTCCCATGCAATGCAACACAGACACGACAAACTTTCATTGAGAGCAGGGTTAGAAGGCTCCTGCTGATGCTGAGCTGGGAAAAAAACTTTTCCCTCTGCTTGTAAGCAGCAAGGAAACTTCTCTTCAACACTGATGGGGATTTACCAACCTTTTGCCCTCACCAACTCAGTGGATTATCTCACCCCCCACACAACTGCTTATCTATAATTGTTCACACTAGAAGCAAAAGAAAATATCCTGCCACCCCTGAGTTTAACCTGGAGTCAACTCAGACCAATGGCAGCTAGGTCAATTTATTTCCTCATGTCCTGAATGAACTGAGGGGGACTTCAAAGCAAACTGGTTCCACTTCTGCTGCTGGCAAGGCAATGACCCCATCCTACACACCAGGCTGGTGGAAATTTGCAAGACCCAAGGCAACTCCTTTAAAGTGTGCTTGGATCTCTCTGTACAGTGCCTCAGCGTACAGCATAAATATATAGAAAATGTCATCTACCTACCTCTTTTCCCCTACCTAACTGAAGATTACTTTACTAATACACTTTTTACAGTAATTTGTTCTGCTTTGTTTGTTCACGTCATGTTCATTTTTTTTTTCTAAGAGGATTACTAGAAGGAAAATAATTGAAATTTCACAACTAAAAAAAGAAAAAATTGGGTAGTACCTGTCAACAAAGGAAACCTGCCTAAGGACTATGCCTATGTGTCTGGAAAAGAGGAAACAGTGTAAGAACTTTGCACCCACAGTACAACAGTGGGGGAATTTTGCATGAAATGCTTACCCAGGACAAGAAGGTTTATGATAACTTCTGAGAGCATGTCTGGCATTTCACCCAACAGGGAGAGGTGAACACTCATGTACATCAGGCTGCATGTTATGCAGGTTGTATCTGCAGGTTGTATCTGCTGGTGTTGACAGTCTTCCCACTCCCTTCTGTCTTCTACCCTGTCCCATTCATTTACTACATCTCACTTTGGAGACAGGATGTGCTATGATAACACCTACAGATTTTGTTGCTTTCTTCCATGACTCTTCTGAAGCACTTCTTGCTCTTCAATAAAAATTTTCCTCTACGATTTTCCTTTTGTTGTGGTTTGAGGATAGCCAGGTGCCAGGCACCCATGAACGGCCACTCACTCACCCTCCCCTGCTCTGCAACTGGACAGAGGAGAGAAAATTTAATGAAGAGTTCATGAGTTGAGGTCAGGACCAAGAGAAACCACTCACCAATTACCATCAAGGGCAAAACAGACTCAGCTTGAAGATATCAAGTGAATTTATTGCTAACAAAATCAGAGGAGGATGATGATAAGTAAATAAGCCCTTAAAACACCTTTTTCTGGCCCTGTTCCTCCCTCCTTCCCACCAACAGTGCAGGGAGACAGGGTTTTGGTCATTTAGTCACCCAGGATTTTTTTCGGCTGCTCAGGGGGAGAAGTTGGTTCTCTGCTGTACTGTGGGGTCCCCTCTCATGGGAGACAGTTCTCCAAGAGCTTCCCCAGCATGGATCTAATCTCACGAGCAGCAGTCCTCCCAAAACTGCTGCTGTGGGGTCACTCTGCCACGGGATGCAGTCCTCCAAGGACAGGCTGTTCTGACTTGGGAGTGAGGCTTGCCTCTCCATGGCAACTCCCTCCGGACCACAAAGCCTCATCTGGGCATCCCCCCACTCCAGTGTGGGCACCTTCCTCATGGGCTGTGGGTGCATCTCTGCATCCATGTGGGCCTCCATGGGCTGTGGGTGCATCTCTGCATCCATGTGGGCCTCCATGGGCTGTGGGTG